>VZQC01006581.1:143596-156421 GCA_009823505.1 Rhizomys pruinosus
TTTTTTATTTTATTTATTTTTGTATGCGTATGAATGTACTGTCTGCATGTAGGTCTGTGCACCCGTGTCGTGCAATGCCGCGGAGGTCAGAAGAGGGTGTCGGATTCCCCTGGAACTGGAGTTCTCCTGGAATTGGAGTCACAGATGGTTCTCAGCCGCCATGTGGGTGCTGGGGGATCGAACCGGGGTCCTCTGCAAGAGCAGTCGGCGCTCTTAACCACTAGGCTATCTCTCCAGCCCCCATAGGCTCATTTTCATGGTGTAAAACATATTTAGTCCAGCTTCAAAGTTCTCATAGTCTTTGTTTTAAAACTGTTCAGAAGTCCAAAGTTCAGTCTCCTTTGAGATTCAAGGCAATCTCTTAAGCGTGACCTCCTGTAAATAGAAAAACAAATTACATACTTCCAATATGGAATTGTAGCAAATATACATATTACCACTCCAAAAAAGGAGAAATAGGGGCATAGTGAGGAAAGATTGGATCAAAGTAAGACTTAAGCTCAGCAGGGCAAACTCATGTCTGGTATCTGGAGTTTTTATTTTCCAAAGGTCTTAGATGTCTCAGGTACTCCAGCTCTACTGTCTGCAATCTCTCATTCTCTCTCTCTCTCTCTCTCTCTCTCTCTCTCTCTCTCTCTCTCTCTCTCTCTCTCTCTCTCCACTGCCAGTATGCAGCTCTTTTTGAAAGGTGTCTCATGACTGCATAACCTCCAACATTTGGGGTTGCCACTACAATCTAGCATTCGCCACTACAATCTATCATTCACCTTCAAAGCTTCACACAATGATTTGTCAGGGCCTCAAAGGAACTCCAACCCTACCACATGTTGCTTGAGCTCAGTAGGTTTCTGAACCCATAGAAGAAGAATCCTTGACCCTTCATCTTGAATCTTTCTTTTCTCTAAAACCAGTACTATGTAGACAACACTGCCATCTTGGGATGGACTCTTGGACCATATTAGCAGCAGATTTGTATGCTTTCTAGGAAGAGAAAACCCTTTAGGCTCTTTCCTTTCAGAAATTGGAGATTTATCTGGGTGGGGTCATGCCCTAATGGCACCTTCCCTGTTTTTCCAATTCAAAGCAGGAGGTTTTTCTTTAAAGGAACTAATCTCTGTAAAAATTATAGCTCTGTTTTACCATGTGACTTGGCTACTACATTAAACGTTTTTAGTAGTCTTTTCCTCTCAAAATTCTACATTTTTATTCCTTCCTGCCTTATTTATTATGTTTCATTATAGAGGAATCAGTAAAATAATTTTATGCTGCCTAGGAATGTCCTCTGTCAAAGTAGTTATTATTTTTTAATTTAGCCTTAGGAAATTTCTCAGGACACAGGCAAAATGCAGCCAGATACTTTTTGAAACTATCAGAAGAAAGACCTCTGGCCAGTTGCAAATAGAGTCCTTTCCCCCAAATTGATGCAAATTTACACCATACTGCTTGATATAATATTGAGATAAGTCACCACTGCAGCTCTTGGGGAGACAATGTTTATGTTTGTTGCCAGTGGAGACACACAGCCATTCTTAAAAATAGACAAACTGCAAAGGATATATCAAGCCCAACATCTAGAAGGTCTCACATGGCTACCTTCTATACTCATAATTGGTTTATAATTTACTCCAGTGGTTAATGTTGGTTGTTGTTTCCATAGAAATGCCTTTTTATTAAATACCTGTTTGCTCACACCTATGTTTAATGATGTACCACTTGCCATACCATCTCTAAAAATGAGATAGAGACACTGTTTAAACTGACATAGTCTCAGGAGTAAGAGGTTGATTCTGCCAGCTTTGGGATCATGTACTCAAATTTGTTTTGACTTTCCTCTATTTATTCCAATATGTGTTTTATTTTTCTTGTGAATTCTAGCTCAAATATCCCCATTTCTAACAAACTTGCTTTTATTTTGTGAAACTTTCTAAAAATAAAGTTTTGAAAGAGGGACTGTCAAAAATTAGAATATGCCTTAAGCTGGGCATAGTGGCGCATGCCTTTAATCCTAGCACTTGGGAGGCAGAGGCAGGAGAATCTCTGTGAGTTCAAGGCCAGCCTGGTCTACAGAGTGAGTTCCAGGCCAGCTGGGGCTATGGGGAGACCCTGTCTTCAAAAAGACAAAAAAATTAGAATATGCCCCCAAAGTACAGGATTGTTGAGTTGACAGCAAGAACAGATACAGGAACATTCTCTAAATTTCCTCTATTTTCCTAAAAGTAGGCCACATATTTATAATCAACTTTATCCTACTCCTCTTCTCCACTAAGAAGACCTAAGTAGCCACTGGAGACAACCTAGACATGTGGTGGCCTGGAGCTGGTGCAGAGGAATCTATGATCACAATTTTCTAACTCTCTTTTTACCCACCCCTTTCTGTTTTTGTATTGCAGGTATTCTGTTACCTTCTCTTCTCTAAGTTGCCGCCCCTAGAACTTCTATGCCCATTTACCTTGTTGTGTTACCATGTACAACTTTACTGTTCTTTATTGAAGATGTTATTCGAGCTGCAATTCAAAACCACTTCTTTGAAACTGCACATTACTTTGGTTTCTCCTACATATATATGAAACATACATGTCAGTAAACGTCTGTTTGTTTTTCTTATTTGTCTATCTTTTACAATGTGTCTGTTCCAACTACAAACCTACAAGGTTATCCCTCCTTTTTCTAGAGTTTAAAGAGAGTTTAAATGCTCAGAAATGTTTGATAAATGACTGTCTCATGTTGGCCTTGGTGTTTGCAAAAGCCATAGTTACACAAACAAACCAGACATTTCCAAACATCTGTGACTTTGCTTATGCTTTGTCAACTGCTCAAAACTCCTTCCTTTCTGAAGTCCACCTGATTAAATCCTTCACTTCTACATCATGGTTCCTTTAAGGCAAAACATTTTGGTTTGGGAGAGGGAGGATTGTCGCACATTATTCTTTGAGACAATGTCTCACACAGTAGTGGTTGCTCAAGTTGGCTTAGAGATCACTATGTAGCCCACCCAGACTGGTCTCAAACTCATGATAATCCTCTCCTTCAACCTCTAGAGTACTGGGATTACAGGTCCGAATCACTGTACTTTTAATTCCCTCACTCATGATTTAATATCCCCCAATTTGCTATGGTTCTTGGTAACAAATATCATACTCCAATTAAATTGGTATTTTTAATGATTTGTAAAATAACAGTTTAGGGTTGGTGAGGTAGCTCTCAAAGGTGCTTATCACCAAGGCTAATTACCTGAAATCAATCCCCAGAATCCACATACTGGAAGGAGAGAACCAATTCTTGCAAGTTGTCTTCTGATTTCTAAGCATATACCATGGCGTGCATGTGCACGCACAAATAAATGTAAAAAAGGATCATTTTATAATTCATGATAGGTTATACTTGATGAAATACAATTTACAGTAGAGTCTGCACTGTCAATGTTTTATAAAGTACAAATGCAGTAAGGAGTTGAAAATGATGGTCTGGATCTTTAGAAAGGTGCACTTGAAAAATATAGTCCCTCCAACTTGTTGGCTTGTTATATACTACCAAGGCCTAAGCTGTTCTACTAAGGGGCAAGTTAACTAAGGATAGATGAAGAACCAGTGATGTAGCAAGTAGAATGTCATTGCTGGCTTCTGGCAGAGCTCAAAAAGGCTGAGAAGGCCCTGAGGCTCTTTGGCAGTTAGTTGTTTCTGGGTGGGGCAAACACATTATTCATGGGGATGGCCACTGTTGAGGGGCTCCTGATCTGTAAAGAACCTCTTGCTTATGCTCCCACATACAATCCTAATGAAAATGATTGGGTCACACAGAAAAATAAACCACATCAAAGTAGGAGGAAGACTGGAAAGGAGGAGTGGGCTCAGTAAAAACAGGAGGAGGACAAGAGAGAGTAACAGGGAGAAAATGTAATCAGAATACATTATGTATGTGTATCAAAATACCATAATGAAATACATTATTGTGCATAAACAATATATGCTAACGAAACATAAAAATGACATTGCCTTAAAAAGGGGATATAATTAAATAATGTATATATCCTACTGGATGGGGAGATGAGGATATAGGACTCTTGGCAGAACTTTTCAGGAGAGTGAGAGGATGGAGGGATATCAGGCAATAGCTAGAAAAAAGGTTTGAGTTTGAGGATAGTTTATAAAATGGTAAAATGTGTTGAGCATGCTTGCATTACATGGGAGAAGAGCTAATTAAAGAGATGTTGAATGTGATGTTGAATGGAGAGAGCTGAATGTTGACTCTCAGAAGGAATAAAATGGTCTGAAGGGCAGAGGGCCAGGAGGTTTGCCAGTGGTCAGCAGGGCAAAGACTTGGCAAATGCTGGACAGTCTTTGGGGTTTAACAATCTTAGCAGGAATGAAGATGTTTTAGAGACACCCATATTCCTCCCTTTGGCTACCAGACTATTTATTGAAACAGTGGACCCAAAGTAATTGGAATTTTCTCAGGAATCTCAAGCTGGTAGAAGGAAAGGCCCCGGAGCCTGTTGCCAGCCCGAGGGGAACCTTGTCTCCTGGGAAGAGATTTCACTGTTAACTTCTCAGGCCATCTCGCAGACAGACTGGAGCTGAGATAGTAATGGGTCACGACACTGAAACGTCTGCCTGTTTTCCAAAGTATGAATATTTGAGATCTTGGTTGAGTAGCAACAAGATGAGTGTTTTTTTCCCCAGACTTTTCTTATATAATTTTTAACAAGCCGGTGAGTTCCAGCATTAACCAAAGATGCTTTAGAGAATTCTATTTTGCCAATGTCATTGGTTTTAAATATAAAGAGCATCACACTGTGCTCAAATATCAAAACAGAAAGACAGCTATGCTCACTGTCTGTAAGAATTAAAACCAGGATTGGAGACCTCCCAAGACCACCTGAGGCACAGGTGCCCCCTCCAACTGGGATTACCAAAGGAGGTGGTGTCCAAGTGGATTCTGTGGAGAACCTTCAGAACAGAAAGGGATGAGTGAGTTGGACTTCCAATAGAAACCCTAAAGCTTAGAGAAGTCAACACTCCGCAAAGCAAGGAGTAAAGGAAAAAAACCAAATCAATCAAACAAACAAATAAGGCATCTGAAGGAGGCAAGCAAAGCAAGCCTTCGACACAGTGGAGAGGCATTTGGGATTCACATTGGAATACAGGCAAGGAGAAGCCAATATGCCAGGGACACGAAGAAGAGACAACATGGGAAGGGTACAGGATAATCCTACACCAAGCTCTACCAACCCTGTGGAAGATTCCTACAGTGGGATCCCCCTGGGGATGGCCCAGGACACAGATATCAAAAGTACAATTGTGAAAATACTTAAAGAAGTACAAGATTATAAAGAGCAAATCAAAGAATTAAGAAAAGAGAATGAGAACTCAAGAAGGACCTAGAGAGAGAGAATGACAAACTCCAGAAGGAAGTGGAAACACTGAAAATATCCCATGCTGAAAAAGATAAGGAAATCAACCAGCAAAGCAAAGAGCTACAGGAAGAGATTTCCTTCCAAAAGGAAGTGGAAATACTAAAGAAATTAGAAGAGGAAATGAAAAAGGAAATCAAACACTCATCCAATCAAGAGGAAAGGAATGGAAAAAGCCTCAGAAGTAGAATGGAGGAAGCAGAACNAGTTACACGTGGTTGTGAGCTACCTGACCTGGATGCTGGGAACTGAACTCAGGTCTTGTAGAAAAACAGTAAGAACTGCTAGGCTATCTCTCCAGCCCTAAGGGAGGTTTTTTAAATGTTGGGAGAATCTGACTTGTTTCTCTCTTCTGCAGGGAACTCTATGCCTCACCTCATGAGCAGAGACAAGGCCAGAGAGTAGGCGAATGCAGGCCACTTGTGGCTGCTGGCATTGTCTTAATTGCCCACCGAGCACCTCCCAGAGGCACAAGTGGGAGTCATGGGACCTTCCTGACCCTGCCCCACACAGGGGAGAGAGCAGCCGCTCTTGACACACCTCAGATGATGCACAGAGTGTGATCCCAGGCGGAGCTGCATCCTGTGAAGTATACAAGGGGCGTGATGCAGGGGGTCTGGGGTTGGGCCCTGAAAATGATGTCATTCTGTCTATATAAATAATCTACTATATACAATAAATCGGATTCTTCATTACCATCTGACAAGGTCCCCTGTCTGTTAACGTAGTCGTGTGTCAGTGTAAGCCAATCAGGCTTGTGTTTTGAGTGTCCTTTGCCAGTGGTGGAGGCTGGAGGGAGCTAATCAAGCACCGGCCTGAGATTCCAGTTGTTGGAACCACCAGTTCCATAACCGGTGAAGGTATTTAGTGACATGCAGCACCGCCCCCCAGGCTAAGAATCTGAGAGGGGCAGCTAGCAGCTCAGATTAGGCTGTGAAGTGAACATTCTCATAGCCTGCTGACACCCGATAAGGTGCCAGCTCCCCAGGTAGCCACTGGACTGAGTTACATCTAACTGCAGACACATGCCCACACCAGAGACTTGTTTTTTTTTTTGGTCTTTTCGAGACAGGGTCTCCCTGTAGCCCCAGCTGTTCTGGAACTCACTCTGTAGACCAGGCTGGCCTTGAACTCACAAAGATCCACCTGCCTCTGCCTCCCAAGTGCTAGGATTAAAGGCGTGCGCCACCACGCCCGGCTGAGACTTGGTATTTTGGGGTGACCCATCTAAACATACTGGATACTTTTTTTTTCTTTTGGTCTTTTTGAGACAGGGTCTCTTCCCTGTAGCCCTAGCTGTCCTGGGGAACTCACTATGTAGACCAGGCTGGTCTTGAACTCACAGAGATCTCCTTGCCTCTGCCTCACAAGTACACCACCATACCCAGCTTCTGTACTGGATACTCTTTGGCCAGGACCTTGTATGTAGTCATACAGATGGATAATTTAGTTTGCTCATTCCTAGCAAAACTGAGTCTTTGGGAACCTCATTTGACAAGAAATGGTCTGGCCCATTACTTGATGCTGAAATTAGCTTCCAAAAATGAAAGCCGTGGTCTGAACCTCATTCCCAGAACTAAAGAGCTAAGACTGGGTTCCAGGAAAAGTTCTCTCATTTCAACTTTATGAAAACAAACCAATAGTGTTCAGTTCATCTTTCTTAATAAATATTAATCATGTCACTGAAGAGCTACAACTGGAAGTTGCAGGCCCACAGTACAGCACTCCACTGAGCTCAGATATGCCAGCCCCGGAGCTGGAGGGCTACAGGCATTCTGAGAAGGCTCGCCTGAAATGTGAAAACCACCAAGCGAAGCCTCTGTCCATGTTTGGAAGCACCTGTGCGCCAGACCTGCTATTTTATGCTATGAAACAAAATCAAGTTAGATGTTGCTCCTGATTAAAGGATTCAGGGGTGAATTCTCTGGTTCGTGACAGTCACACCCTGGCATCACTCAACACCCGTGGGAATAAGAGATGTCAGACTTTAGATATCAAAGCAGAGGAGTAATAAACAAAGAAATAAACAAAGAGGGGACTGTCGAGATGGCTCAGTGGTTAAGAGCGTTGACTGAGCCAGGTATGGTGGTGCACGCCTTTAATCCTAGCACTTGGGAGGCAGAGGCAGGCAGATCTTTGTGAGTTCAAGGCCAGCCTGGTCTACAGAGTGAGTTCCAGGTACAGGGAGATCCTGTCTCAAAAAGACCAAAAAAAAAAAAAAAAAAANAATCCGACGCCCTCTTCTGACCTCCACGGCATTGCACAACATGGGTGCACAAACCTACGTGCAGACAGTACATTCATACACATAAAATATAAATAAAATTTTTTAAAAATTAAAAAATAATTAAAAAAATAAACGAAGAAACTGAACCACCATTTCCTTAAAAAAATATTTTGGTGCCAGGCGTGGTGGTGCACGCCTTTAATCCTAGCACTTGGGAGGCAGAGGCAGGTGGTTCTCTGTGAGTTCAAGGCCAGCCTGGTCTACAGAGTGAGTTCCAAGCCAGATGGGGCTACAGGGAGATCCTGTTTCAAGAAGATCTATCTATCTATCTATCTATCTATCTATCTATCTATCTATCTATCTATAGATTATAAAATTATATATATAATTTTTATATATTATAAATTATATATAATTATATCTATATTATATAGATAGATGATAGATAGATAGATAGATAGATAGATAATTCTGCACTTACATGCAGGCAATACACTCATACAAATAAAAAATAGTCTTTTTGGTCTTTTTTGAGACAGGGTCTCCCTGCAGCCCCAACTGGCCTGGAACTCACTCTGTAGACCAGGCTCTCTTCAAACACAGGAATCTTTCTTTCTCTGCCTCCCAAGTGCTGGGATTGAAGACATGCACCACCATGTGCAGTTTATAAATATTTTTAATTTTTATTATCTTTATTTTACATGTATGAGTATATTGCCTGCATGTATGTAAATAAACTTGTGTTGTGCAATGCCCAAGGAGTTTAGAAGAGGACGTTGCTACTCACCATGTGGATGCTGGGAATCAAACCTAAGAGCAGCTGAGCCAATCACTGAGTCAACTCTCCAGCCCCTAAACTGCTATTTCTATTTTCAAGTTATATTCTTTCAGCACTGTATTATACAGTATCTGTCATCATATGTGTGTGTTACAGATCCTCTTAGTTGGTATACGCCATGTACCTTATACCACACAAAATAAGGTCAGATTGTACACTGGATAATTTAATTTTAAGGGTGTATTTATTTTTATTTTATATGTATGAGTGTTTTGCCTGAATGTATGTGTGTGTACCATGTGTATGCCTGGTGCCCACGGAGGCCAAAAGAAGGTATTGGATCCCTGGAATTGGAGTTACAGATGGTCATGTAGGTGCTGGCAACTGAACCCAGGTTCTCTGCAAGAGCAGCCAGTGCTCTTAACTGTTGAGCTATCTCTCCAGCCACTAGGCAGTTTTTAAATTTGTTACATTTCTTGCCCTTATTTTATTTTATTTTATTTTATTTTATTTTATTTTATTTTGGGGGCTTTTCAAGATAGGGTCTCCCTTTATCCCAGCTGGCCTGGAGCTCCCTCTGTAGACCAGGCTGGCCTTGAACTCACAGAGATCTGACTGCCTCTGCCTCCTGAATGTTGGGATTAAAGGCGTGCACCACCACGTCCGGCTCTTGCCCTTATTTTATTTATTTATTTATTTATTTATTTATTTATTTATTTATTTATTTTTGTCTTTTCTTTTTTAAAATTTTATTTATTTTCATATGTGTATGAATGTACTGTCTGCATGTAGGTTTGTGCACCTGTGTCGTGCAATGTCATGGAGGTCAGAAGAGGGTGTCAGATTCCCCTGGAACTGGAGTTAAAGACGGCTCTCAGCCGCCATGTAGGTGCTGGGGATTGAACCCGGGGTCCTCTGCAAGAGCAGTTGGCGCTCTTAACTGCTAGGCCATCTCTCCAGCCCCTATTTTTGTTTTTTATTTATTTTTTAATTTTTTAAAAATTTTATTTTTGTATGTGTATGAATGTACTGTCTGCATGTAGGTTTGTGCACCTGTGTCATGCAATGCCACAGAGGTCAGAAGAGGGTGGCAGATTCCCCTGGAACTGGAGTTCTCCTGGAATTGGAGTTATAGATGGTTCTCAGCCGCCATGTGGGTGCTGGGGATCGAACCTGGGTCCTCTGCAAGAACAGTCAGTGCTCTTAACCGCTAGGCTATCTCTCCAGCCCATATTTTTGTCTTTTCAAGGCAGGGTCTCCCTTTAGTCCCAGCTGGCCTGGAGTTCACTATGTAGACCAGGCTAGCCTTGAACTCATAGGGATCCGCCTGCCTCTGCATCCTGAGTGCTGGGATTAAAGCCATGTGCCACCACGCCCAGCTTCTTGCCCTTATTAACACTTACAAACCTCTGCCCTAGAAGAAGCCCTATTTTTCTAAAAGGTACTTATAAGCCTTTTGGCAAAACTGTGAACCAAGGACTCACCTGGAGGAATTGAGTATTTAATCACAAGGCTGACAGACCTGTCACAGCATCACTGCCCCCCTGGGCTTTTGCTTTGGTGATTGATTCCATTTTGGAATCTCATCTCTTCTGAAATGTTGCTGGCTTATAGTCAGGTGTGGGTGGCAGGCTAATAGGCAGGGGTGGGAGAGTGTGGTATCACAGGTACCCCTAGGCAATGCATAATGGAACATCAGTGTGTGGAGGAGGAGACAGGCATTCTTCCAGGGAATTATAAATATTTTTAATTTTTATTATCTTTATTTTACATGTATGAGTATATTGCCTGCATGTATTTAAGTATACTTGTGTTGTGCAATGCCCAAGGTATTTACAAGAGGGCGTTGCTACTCACCATGTGGATGCTGGGAATCAAACCCAAGAGCAGTTGGTGATCTTAACCACTGAGCCAACTCTCCAGCCCCTAAACTGCTATTTCTATTTTCAAGTTATATTCTTTCAGTACTGTATTATACAGTATCTGTCATCATATGTGTGTGTCAGAATGGTCTTCGAGCATTCTTTTGGTGACCCGAGAGTGTTTTTCAGCCAGGAGGGGTGGCTCACCTCTATAATCCCAGCACTTAGGAGGCAGAGTTAGGAGGATCACCATTGGTTCAAGACCAGGCCAGTCGGCTGTATAGTGAGTTCCAGGATAGTCTGGGGCTAGAGAGTAAGAGTGTCTCAAACCGAACCGAACCGAAACGAACCGAAACGAAACGAACCGAGCCGAGCCGAGCCGAACCGAACCGAACCGAACCGAATCGAACCAAACCAAACCAAACCAAAACTAGCCTATAAGTCTGGAGAGATGGCTCAGCAGTTAAGGGCACTTGGTACTCTTGCAGGGGCTCAAGTTTGATTCAAACCATCCATACTGGAGGGCTTACACATCCAGCTCAAATAGATTAAAGGACACCTGCACACACATGCACACACAAATAAAAACAAAATAAATTTTAGGCCAGGTGTGGTGGCACACGCCTTTGATCCCAGCACTCAGGAGGCAGAGTGGATCTTTGTGAGTTCAAAGCCTGCCTGGTCTACATAGTGAGTTCCAGGACAGCAAAAAAGACCAAAAAAAAAAAAAAACTAATTAAAAAAATAATAAATAAGTCTTTAAAACATGGCTGGTAGCACATCCCTTTAATCCCAGCACTCCTGTGGCAGAGGCAGGTAGATCTCTGTGGGTTCCAGGCCAGCCTGGTCTACTTAGGGAGTTCCAGGCCAGCTGAGCTAGAGGGAGATCACCCCAATTTATTTTTTTGAACAGAGTCTCACTATGTAACTGGCTAGCCTGGAGCTTTCTATGTAAATCAGGCCGGCCTCAAACTCACAGAGATCTGCCTGCCTCTGCCTCATGACTGCTAGGATTAAAGGTGTGTGTCACCACATCTGGCTAAGTTAATTTTAAAAGTAATGAAAACATTTTTTTTAATTTTTTTTTATTAATTTTATTTATTTCTGTATGTGTATGAATGTACTGTCTGCATGCAGGTCTGTGCACCCGTGTTGTGCAATACCGCGGAGGTCAGAAGAGGGTGTCGGATTCCCCTGGAACTGGAGTTCTCCTGGAATTGGAGTTTCAGACGGCTCTCGGCCACCATGTGGGTGCTGGGGATCGAACCCGGGTCCTCTGCAAGAGCGTCGGTGCTCCTAACCGCTAGGCCATCTCTCCAGCCCCGAAAACATATTTTTAAACACCCGCTGTGCTATAATCTCAGCAATCAGAAAACTGAGGCAAGAGGATTGTGAGTTCCAGACCAACTTCAGCTACATAGTAAGGATGTTGTGTCAAGAAACAAAACAGGGGGTTGGAGAGATGGCTCAGCAGTTAAGAGCACCGACTGCTCTTGCAGAGGACCCGGGTTTGATTCCCAGCACCCACATGGCGGCTAAGAACCATCATTAAGCCAGCTGGGGATATGGGGAGACCTTGTCTCAAAAAGACAAAAATAAAAAATAAACATAAAAACTAGAAATATAACATTTTAAAGTATAAACCACAGTTAACCAAAAGGTCAAAGTGGTCAGAGGAACTAAATTTTAGCCTAGTAATAGGGACATACAGCAAAACTGTATATTTGATATTCATCCCGTTTTCTTTGTTTCGCATTTTAATTTTAGCATTTCCATTCCTAGCTAGCCCCCTGCTTGTCACTTTCCACTAGAACCCTCTACCCAGAGACCTGCCTCCCTGGCTGTATTCCTCAACCCCTTTTTCATATTATACAATGTACTCCTGAACACTGCTGAGGACTAAGCCTTACCAGTACAAGATGTATTTCACTGAGAATCAGAGACCTTGTCAAGTTTAAGCCCAAATGAGGCAAGTCATGTTTGTGGGGAATTAGAGGCATTTATTTGCATGCCAGGACAGAAACCTGCTTATTGGTTTACAAGTTTTACAGGTCCTTGAAGTCAGTATATGCTAGTCAGCATCCATGTGAAAATACTGCCTAAGGGTAGAAAATTAAACCATGTAAGTAAGCTACACCTTCTAATCACTGAACGTCCAGGGTGAGTCAGTACATGGTATGCTCATCTCAGAGCTCTATCCAACTCTTTTGACTAGTCTGAGAATAATTAAAGTAAGTTTATCTCTCATTCTGTTTCATTTTTAGGCTTTGTTTCCTGCCTGAGTTGACTAGATTTTTTTTTTCCAAAGTCAATTTTTTGGGTAGTTTGTTTGTTTGTTTGTTTGTTTGTTTGTTTGTTTTGTGTGTGCATGTGTGTGTAAGTGTTTGTGTGTGTGTGTGTTTGTATGTGTGTTTTAGGTTTTTTTGTTTGTTTGTTTGGTTTGTTTGGTTTTTTTTTTTTTTGGTCTTTTTGAGATAGGGTTTCCCTGTAGCCCCAGCTGTCCTGGAACTCGCTCTGTAGACCAGGCTGGCCTCGAACTCACAAAGAT
>VZQC01006583.1:0-20494 GCA_009823505.1 Rhizomys pruinosus
AAAATTAAATCTTTCATTAAAACATTGCAATAGAACTCAATTTTGCAAATGGACCACATTTTCATCATTATTCACTCATCACTTGAGGGGCCCTTGGGTTGCGTCCATGTTTACTATTGTGAAAAGAGCGCCAATAAACATGGTTGTGCAAATATCTCTATAACATACCTATTTTGGGTATGTACCCTGGAGTGGTATGATTAGGTCAAATGGTAGGTTCATTTTTAGTCATTTTAAGATTTCTTTCTCCATAGTGCTTTCATTGGGTTACCGATTGTATTTTAGTTTATTTGTTTATTTTTTTTTGTCTTTTCGAGACAAGGGTCTCCCCGTAATCCCAGCTGTCCTGGAGCTCAAATCACTCTGGAGACCAGGCTGCCTTGACTCAAAAAGATCCACCTGTCGCTGACTCCAAGCGTGCTAGGAGTAAAAAATTGCGTGCACCACCATGCCTGGCGGTTTCATGAATTTACAATGCAACAGCAATGAATGAGTGTTCTTTCCTCTCCTTTCTCCACATCATCTCCAACGTTGGTATCATTTGTTGTCTTGATAATAGCCCAGTCTTACCACAATAGGATGAATTCATAAAATGGTTTTTAATTTGCATTCCCGTAATTACAATGAGTTTGGAACACTTTTTGATAATTATAACTGAGTTATTGAGTATCTAGGTAATATGTAACAGCTTCTTTCTTCATAATCCTAAAATACATAACAGTTTAGGAAAATAATTAAAACAATCGTGATCCTCCCAAGAACACCGAATCACAGGTAATGAGCTGGGTGTTTCAGCCAGGTTGATTGTTTGATTTAATTTATTCATCTTTGGCTCTCGATCGGCTTTTGTGGCTGTGGGCGGAGTTGTCTTACCAGCTGGTATAAAAGTTGGGTTTGTGTGAGCCTTGACATGGGGGATTTCCCAAGACCAAAGACCATCTTCTGAAACCACAGGTACTTGGGGGATGGGCCTGCTCGCACACCCCTCCGTCCCGCCGCTGGGATCACCGTGTCAAGTGAAGAGTGCCCAAGTGGATGCTTGGAAAACCTCATAACAAAGGAAAAATAGAGAGGGAGATGGAACCTTCCAATAGAAAAGCCTAGGCGGGGCTTGAGAGAGGCCTAGCTGTGAAGAAGGCGCCGACCGCCTCTTGGGGAGGACCCTGGTTTGATCCTCAGCACCCACATGGCGGCCGAACCGTCTGAACTCCGGTCCAGGAAACGCCGTTCCCAGGGACTCCTAGGAGACCCTCTTCTGACCACAACGGCATTGCATGACACGGGTGCACAAACTTGCATGCAGACAAAAAAAAAAAAATAAAAACATAAATAGCGAAATAAAAGAAAATTAATAAAAAAATATTTAAAAAAGAAAAAAAAGCCTAGAGCTTAGAGAAGTCAACAAACATCCATAAGCAAGGAGTAAAAGAAAAACAACAAAGCGAACATGAGGCACTAGAAGGAGGAAGCAAAAGCAAGCTTCAAACAGTGAAGAGGCATTTGCGGATTCACATTGGAATACAGGAGGGCAAGAGGAAGCCCATATGCCAGGTACACAAAGAAGAGACAGCACTGGAGAAGGGAAGGAATAATTCCACACCAAGCTCTACTACTACCCTGTTGAAGATTCCTAAAGTGGGATCCCCTGGGATAGGCCCAGGACACAATATTAAGAAGTACAATTATGTGAACATACTTATAGGAAGTACAAGATTATAAAGGCAAATCAAAGAATTAAGAAAAGAGAATGAAAAAACTCAGAAAAGACCAGAGAGAGAAAGAGAATGACAAACTACATTAGAACGATGGAAACGCCGAAAATATCCCAATGTGCTTGAAAAAGATAAGGAAAGCAAAACCAAGCAAAGCAAGAGCTACAGGAAGAAAGATGAGAAGTTCTATAGGAAGTGGAATACTAAAGAAATCAGAAGAGGGGGAATGAAAAGATATCAAAACACTGCATCCAATGAAGATTAAAGTGACAAGGGAAAATATCCTCAGAAGCAGAATGGAAAGAACCAGAACCAAAGAGTATCAACCTGGAAGATAAACACAGAACAACTAAAAACCTCAAGTAAAGATTATGAAAAATTTAAAAATACACAAAAAGTGAACAAGCCAAGAAACTGTGAACACTATGAAAAATAAAACCTCTGCATCATAAGGAATAGAGGATGAGGAAGAATCCCAAGACAATGGTATTGATCAGATCTTCAACAGAATAATAGATGAAAAATTTCCCAAATCTATAAAAAGACAACCAATACAGATATAAGAAGCACATAGAACTCCAAACAGACAAGATCAGAAAAGAAGTTCTCCACAACATATCATAGTTAAATGCTAGTCACCCAAAAGACAAAAATTCTTTTTTTTTTTTTTTTTGGTCTTTTTGAGACAGGGTCTCCCGTAACTCCTGCTGTCCTGGAACTCATTCTGTAGACCAGGCTGGCCTCAAACTCACAGAGATACGCGTGCCTCTGCCTCCCAAGTGCTAGGATTAAAAGGCGTGCACCACCACGCCCGGCATTTATTTATTTCTGTATGTGATATCAATGTACTGTCTGCATGCAAGTTTGTGCAAATGCTGCAAATAGGTCAGAAGGAGGTGGTCAGATTCCCCTGAACTGGAGTTCTCCTGAATGGAAGTTTCAGATGGTTCTCAGCCGCCATGTGGGGCTGGGATCGAACCCGGGTGGTCTGTAAGACGCGGGTCGGCACTCTTAACCATGAGGCCATCTCGACAGCCCTGACAAAATTCTTAAGGCCACATGAGAAAAACAAGTGACCTAAAAGTGAAACTATCAGAATTACTACTGACTTTTCAGTGCAAACTATGAAAGCAAGAAAACATGGAGTAAAGCATCCCCAGTGTTAAAGGACAATAGATGACCAAACCAAGTTGTATATACCCAGCACAAAAATGTCAATTACACAGTTGAAGGAGAGAGAAAATCTTCCTATTACCAATGAATAAACAAGTATGAATGAATACATGTCCAGAAAACCAACCCTTTAAAGAATAATTGAAGCAATTCAATGGACAGAAGAAAGGAGCAACCATCCCCAGGCACCTAGAAAGAGAAATCAATAAAAGCATAACTGCAGAAGTAGAAACGTAATAAAAAACTGCAAATGGATAATAAGGTGAAAGGAAGTAACACAAACATATTAGTTATAATCTTAAATATTAATGGACTAAATTCCTCAATCAAAAGACATAGACTGGGAGATTGGATTAGGAAACAGAACCAATCCATATGCTGTCTACAAGAAACACATCTTACCTCAAGGACAGCAACCATCTTAAAGTGAAAGGATGGAAAAATTTCCAAGCAAATGGTACCAAAAAGAAAGCAGGTGTGTTATTTTAATATCAGACAAAATAACTTCAAAGTCTAAAAGAAATCAGAAGAGACAAGGAGGCTATTACATTTTTATCAAAGGAACAATTTAACCATGAAGTTTTCACAAATATTAATAAATATGCACCAAACTCTTGTGCAACAACAAAATTTTTAAAAAGACAATTCTCCAGGACCAAAAGGCACAGATTACCCAGTACACTCACAGTAGGGACTTCAATGCCCCACTGAGCCCTTTGGACAGGTCAACAGGAGACAAAGAATAAACAGAGAGACATCTGTCTGAACGATTGATACACAAATGGGCCTCACAAACATCTACCCAATATTCACCCTAATACCAGAGAATACACTTTCTACTCACCACCCCATAGAACATTCTCCAAAATCAACCATGTACTGGGACACAGAAAAAACCTCCACAAATACAAAAAGTTTGAAATAATTTCATGCATTCTATCAGGCCACAGTGCAATAAACCTCAATATCAACACCAGGATATGCCCTACTATCTACAAGAACATATGGAGACTAAACAAAACACTCTTGAATAATGAATGGTTCAAGGGAGAGATAAAGAAAGAAATAAAAGCATTCCTGGAACTGAATGACAATGATAATAAAACACAACAAAACCTATGGGATACCTTAAAAGCAGTCCCAAGAGGGAAGTTTATAGCCCTGGGTGCCTACATTAGAAAAACAGAAAGAGCACAAGTGAATGGTCTTACACTGCAGCTAAAAGCATTTGAGAGACAACAACAGATGAAACCTAAATGCGACAGACAGGAAGAAATAACCAAAATCAGAGGAGAAATCAATGAAATAGAAATAAAGAAAACGATACAAAAAAATCAATGAATCCAAAAGTCGGTTCTTTGGAAGAATAAATCAAAAGAAGGAACAACTCCAAATCAATACAATCTGTGATGAAAAGATAAATATCAAAGGACAGACATGAAAAATCCAGAAAAATCATACGGCGAATACTTCAAAAACCTATACTCACCAGTTTGAAACTTAGAAGAAGGGCTGGAGAGATAGCCTAGCGGTTAAGAGCGCCGACCTCGCTTACTTAAGAGGACGCCGTTCGATCCCCAGCACCCACATGGCGGCTAAGAACCGTCTGAAACTCCAATTCCAAGAGAACTCCAGTTCCAGGGGAATCCTATACCCTCTTCTGACCTCCGCGGCGTGCACGACACGGGTGCACAAACTTGCATGCAGACAGTACATTCATCCATAAGAAATTAAAATTAATAAAAAAATTAAAAAAAAAAAGAAAACTTAGAAGAAATGGATGAATGTGAGAATTCATGGGAATCAACAAAGCTCAACTAAGAAGAGATTGACAGCTAAAAACAGACCCATAATAATATAGAAGAAATTGAAGATGTAATAAGACCTCCCAACGAAAAAATCCCAGGCCCAGTCAGTTTCATAGCAGAATTCTATAAAACATTTCAAAAAGACTTACAACCATTATTACTCAAATTATTTGGAAGGAAACAAACAGAGGGAATCCTTCCAAATTCATTCTATGAAGCCAGCATCTCTCTATTACCAAAACCAGGCAAAAATACAACCAAAAAAGAGAACTATAGGCCCATCTCCCTAATGAATACAGATGCCAAAATTCTAAACAGGATACTGGCAAACCCACAGAGTGGGAGAAACCCTTCACAGCAGATACATCTGAGAAAGCATTGATTTCCAGAATATAGAAACTACTCAAAAACCAAAGAAGAAAGAAAACAAATGACCCACTCAATAGATGAAGCAAAGAGCTGAACAGAGACTTCACCAGTGAGGAATTAGTGATGGCTGAGAAACATCTTAAGAAGTGTTCTACATCATTAATCATTAAGGAAATGCAAATCAATACCACTCTAAGTTATCATCTTACTCCAATAAGCCTGGCCAGGTCAAGAAAACAAATGACACTAAGTGCTGGAGAGATTGCGGAGAAAGAAGAACACTTATCCACTGCTGGTGGGAATGTAAACTTGTACAGCCACTATGGAAATCAGTGTGGGAGAAACCTTTGAAGACCTTGGAATGAACTTACCAGCTGACCCAGCTATACCTCTCCTGGATCATGTACCCACAAGACTTCATCTTACCCCAGAGATACTATGCACAGTCCATGTTTACTTGACAGCTCTCTTCACAATATCGAGGATTGGAACCAACCCAATGCCCCTCAACTGATATGGATAGAGAAAATGTGGTACATCTACACAATGAGTTCTATGCAAGCAGTAGGAAAGAGACAGTCATTAGTTTCGCAGGTAAATGGATCGAACTAGAAGATATTAAGTGAAGTTAACCAGTCCCAGGAAAACAAACAATAAATGGTATCCATCATACTGGATTCTAGTGCAAAAAAAAAAAAAAAAAAAAAAAAAAAAAAGAATATGAAACACCAGAATAAAAAATAAAAAACAACTAAAAGTAGATAGAGCTAAACTAAAAGAAGATAATGATAAAACTTCAGACTGAATTCACAACAGACTTAGAGATACCAAAGAATACTCATGCTGAAATGCAAAAGGAAGCAGATCTCTCAAGAATCCATCTTGAAAGGACAATAGAATGTCTCAGTAACAGAATGAATGAAGTAAAAATATAATATCAAGACTAGAAGAAAAAGTAAAAGAGTTGGAGCACTCAAGCAAAGATTATAAAAAGAATGAAAAGAATACAGGAATGGAATAATCACGAAATGTGGGACACCATGTAAACACCAAACCTATGCATCATAGGTATAGAGGAAGAAGAATCTCAGGACAATGACATTGATCAGATCTTCAGCAGTGTTATAAAATAAAATTTTCCCAAATTAATGAAAGGCATACCCATATAAATACAAGAAGCTCATAGAACTCCAAAAGGACAGGATCAGAAAAGAAATCCCCTGCGCCATATCATAAGAAAGACACTGATAGATAATCAATAGCAAAGATAATCAATAACAAAGAGAGAATACTGAAAGCTGTAAAAGAAAAACAAGTCACATATACAGGAAAACACATCAGAATTATAGCTGACTTTTCAATGTAAATGATGAAACCTAAAGGAGCTTGGGACAAGGTATTGCCACTTTTAAATGACTGTAGAGACAACTCAGAATAATTTACCCAGAAAAAAAGTCTATTATAGTTTAAAGAAAAAATAGACTGAAAGAATTCATGTCCAAAAAACCAGCTCTTACAAGAATATGTGAATAAAGAGCAGAAGAAAAGGAATGAGTATACACAATTAGCAACAGAAAATAATTAACAAAGCTATATTTGTGGAAATAAAACCTAGACCAAGAATGAAAACAATTTAAAATGATGGGAAGCAATATACATTTCTCAAAAATAACTTTACATATCAACACACCGAACTCCCCAATCAAGAGACATAGACTAGAAGATTGAAATAAGAAACAAAATTGTTCAGTGTGGTGGTACACACCTTTAATCCTAGTACTTGGGTGGAGAGGCAGATGGATCTCTGTGAGTTCAAGGCCAGACTGGTCTACAGAGTGAATTCCAGGCCATCTGGGGCTATAGGAAGACCCTGTCTCAAAAAAACAAACAAACAAACAAACAACAAAATACATTTTTGTTGATTGCAAGAAAACCATCTCACCTGCAAGATAAAAGCATTATCTTAAGGTGAAAGCATTGAAAAAAAAAATTTCCAGGCAAACAATATTAAGAAGTATGCACAGACAAGACCATTTTATGCCTCACTGGGCCAGCGGACTTTGCCCTTGTCCAGCAGAACACCAATCTGCAAAAGACAAGGTGAGCGCTGCCTTCCTGGGTGCTTTAGGCACGGAGGCCTGGTATCACCCCTGACCTTCCAACCTTCAGATCTTAGCATGCCACATGGGCAGAGTTAGCTGTGTGCCATACAGCACAAGACCCGGAGTAGCTAAGGAAACCCTGAATGAAAAATGCAATACAGGGGGCACTGCCATACAAGACTTCAAACTATCCAGTCTATGCCTTTTGATTGGGGAGTTTAATCCATTAATATTTAAGGTATAATTAAGAGATATGTATTGCTTCCTTTCACCTTATTATCCATTTGTATTTTTGGTCTAGGTTTCTACTTCAGCATTTCTGCTTTTATTAATTTCTCTTTCAAGGTTCCTGGTGTTAGGTGCTCCTCTCCTCGGTCCTTTGAAATGCTTTAAACATTCTCTGAAGGGTTGGTTTCCTAAACATGTATTCTTTCATCTTTATGTCACTGAAGATTTTTCTCTTCAACTAGAATTGACATTTTTGCTGGGTATAGTAACCTGGCTTGGCATTGATAGTCAATAAGCACTGGGAGTGCTCTGATTCATATTCTTCATGCTTTCCTAGTTTGCACTGAGATGTCAGTTGTAAATCTGATAGGTTTCCTTTTATATGTAACTTGTTTTTCTCTTGTGGCTTTCTGAATTTTTTCTTTGTTTGGGTGTTTAGCATTTTAACTATATGGCGCTGGTATTCTAGGTGCTTCTTGTATTTGTATGGGTTTGTCTTTTTTTTTTTTTTTTAGTTTGGGGACATTTTCATCTATTATTCTGTTGACAATCTGATCAATACCATTCTCTTGGGATTCTTGTCTTTCCAGTATCCCTATGACTCAGAAGTTTGATCTTTATATAGTGTCCCACATTTCCTGGTTGTTCCACTCTTGTGTATTTTTATTTTTTTCATAGTCTTTACTTGAACTTTATAGTTATTCTGTGTTATCTTCTTGGTCTGATATTCTTTTTTCTGCGTCCTCCATTCTGCTTCTGTGGCTTTGTCCCATTCTTTGCTTTTGATTGGATGAACAGTTTATTCCTTTTTTTCTCATTTCATGTTTGTTTTCTTTAGTATTTCACTTCCCTTTTGGAGCTTGTCAATCTTTTCTTGTAGCTCATTTTTTGATCGTTGGTTTCCTTTTTCATTTCAGCATGGGATCTTTTCAGTTTTTCCACTTCCTTCTGGAGTTTGTCATTTTTTCCCTCTAGCTCCTTCTGGAGTCTGTCATTTTCTCCTTTTAGTTATTTCCAGTGTTTGTCATTTTCTCCCTCTTGGTCCTTTCTGAGTTATTCATTCTCTTCCCTTTGTTCTATGATTTGTTTGAATATATCTGTCATTATTATTCCATGATCTGTGTCCTGGGCTACCTCTAGCGAGATCCCATTGTATGAGTCCTCCACAGGATCTGTAGAGTTTGATGTGGAGTTATTCTGTGCTCTTTCCATATTGTTCTTTCATTGTGCTCTCAGCGTGTGGTTTGACTTTTGCCTGTAATCTGATGCGAATCTTTAAGGCTTCTTCACTGTGTTGAAGGATTGCTTTCCTTGATTCCTTCAGCTGCCTTCATTGTATTCTCCGTATTTATGGAGTGTTGATTTGTCTAGGTTTCAGGCTTTCAATTTTGATTATATATTGGAAGGTATAGTTCACTCTTCCGTTTCTGTTCCCCAAGAACTGGGTGAGTAACAACCCAGATGACACCTTCTGAGCACTGTACTCCCTCTGCTGCCAGCCAGTTCCTCTGGGTTTGTTGCAGGGCTTACTAGAACCTGCTTCCAGAGTTCCAGTCGGTGTGTGTGTTGGGGGGGGGGTTGCTTGCTTATCTGGTACCCTGCACCCCAGCTGCTCTGGCGTGCACCAGCAGCCTCTATACAACACAGGCTAGGGATTCGAACCTCAACTCCCAAGAAGCTTCTGGCTGACACACCTGTCCAATGGCCTGCACCCTGTGTCCCAGTTGCTCTGGTATGCTCCAGCAGCCTCTATGCAATACAAGCTAAGGGATTAGAACCTCAATGCCCAAGATCAAGAGTTCTATTTTTATAACAGGTCTGTCCACCTTTACTTTACTTCTCTCCAAATTCTCCTATGATCCCTTCTCTCTGTCAATATCAATACTTCTTATTTAATTATAATTCTTGCATGTGTATGTATAAGTATATTATATAATAATATATATATATATACTATATATATATACATTCCTGAATCATAAATATGTTGCTCATTTGTATCTGTTGTTATGACTGAGCAATTGTAATTAGATAACCTAGCAAGGAAGCGTATCCCCAGAGAAAACTTACTCTCCTCTCAGCAGCAATTGATTACTTAGAGCTCTTCATCTAGAGGTGAGACCTTGTGAAATTTCCCCTTCAGCATTTACATTTCAACTCTTGTCATTATGCAAATCTCCTTTAAATTGCCTTATTGTTGAGATTTCTTGAGTGCAGATTCCTTGTCAGGGAGACACCAACTAGCATCATTAAAGCACAAAAGGATATTTTTTCAGAGCCAAATTTCAAAACTATTTTTTAATCCATCATAACATTATCCTTCCTACTAAACTTCAGCTTTCTCTAGTATAGGATTGTTGATTATTTCATACTGTCAGAGAATATTTGATACAATTCCATGATCAGTAGGACACCAAGAGAAAATGGAAAAATCATGTTCGTGGAGAAGCTGGTGGTTGCCCACTGTCTTTCTTTCCTTACACATTTCATTTACCTGTTCAAAATAAAGCATTATCAAGAGTGTTTAATACTTTTATAACTATTTAATAAATAGAAATATACATATTATGTACATAATGAACCATAAATTTTGATAACAATATTACATAAGTAATAATTGGGATTCCTTTAGAATATTAGAATATGTATGACTAAGTTGCTATTTGTAGATATTTATATATCATATAAGACTTTATTTATTACAATGAGAGCATCAGCTCTCAGTGATACATTCATATATCTGTGGACACAATATAATGTACTTAAAATTAAGCTTTTTATTGCAAATTCATTAATATTTGTTCATTTTAACAATTAAAAAATCATTTACAAAGACAGACAAAAGAACATTATTAGAATGAACTAAATGGTAACAATATTGAAATTACCAGCAGTAGAAAACTGGTAAAATAAATAATTGTGCAACTTCTAGTCAGTCTGATAACGTGAACTCACAAAATTTCTCTACAAGTCCATTTGCTGAGGAATAAAGAAAGTAACACAAATAGCTGATGGATGTTCTACAGAGTTTCTTTTATGAGCAATATATTTAGCTCGAGAGAGATTAATAAAAAACATACCTAGTTGTACACAGTATGTGTCATTCAAAATAAAAATTTCCAACCTATATCACACAGAAACATACACATTCTTCTAACTACATTCTCTCAGAAATGGATATAGTGGACTGTAATAAAGAAGAGTCAGAAAATATTTTCAAACCAAATATATGTGAGAGGAACCTGATAACAAGACACTGGTGCTTTTGTAGCAAAATAATAGAATGTGTCATAAAAGTGGGAATAGAAATTTTCTCTCCCATGGAGACAAGGTGGTGAGGTTATCATGTTATTTCTGTGGAATGAACATAAGGTGAAAAGTGTAACTGGACAAGTGCAAAAGCAAAGTTTAGGGCCAGCATCTAGAAGTTTCTGAAAGCTACAACTACATATCTGCGTGATGAAAGAAACTAAATTAACACAATTGCACAGAACAGCTCCAGAATGTTATATTCTCCAGTCCTGATAATAATGTCCTATAGAAGTTCACTTGACAATGGAAACATTCTGGATGTGTGATGAATGGAAAATCTAGCAATTTAAGAAGGCAAACACTTTAACCTTAGATGAAACATAACTTAAAACTTTATAACAATATTCAGTTTCTATCATGGTCATCTTTTACAACTAGTGAGAATTCTTCATCATGGATGCAAGGCTTGCCTACAGAAAAAGAAAGAGGCAGAAAATGAGGAGATTATTAATTCTAATTTAGAAGTAAAGAGGAATTCTTCTTAAAATATAAAATAAATGC
This sequence comes from Rhizomys pruinosus, assembly GCA_009823505.1. NCBI lineage: Eukaryota > Metazoa > Chordata > Mammalia > Rodentia > Spalacidae > Rhizomys > Rhizomys pruinosus. Next base: position 11,206 of record VZQC01006583.1, read on the forward strand.
ATTTTGGTAGTTCAGTTAGTTGAAGAATTGTGAAGGCAGTCTGTTCAAATAATGGAGGCTACATGACTGAGATCAGCAAGATCTGTAGTTGACATCTTAACAGCAAGAATTTAGAGTTCAGATTGAGCTGATGTAGACAATGATGGTTTTGTCTCTCAACCTGCCAGTTGACAAGTGAATTGTGACTCCAACCAATCTAGAACTTCTAAGTATGAATTTGAGCAAATTGTTTTCAGCAACCTTTTTCACTCAAACGGCATTTTATTTATTTATTTATTTGTTTGTTTATTTGATTTATTTATTTATTTATTTATTTATTTCTGTATGTGTATGAGTGTACTGTCTGCATGCAAATTTGTGCACCTGTGTCGTGCAATGCCCCAGAGGTCAGAGAGGGTGTCGGCTCCCCTGGAACTGGAGTTCTCCTGGGATTGATGTTTCAGACGGTTCTCCGCCGCCATGTGAGTGCTGGGGACCAAACCCGGGTCCTCTGTAAGAGCAGTCGGCGCTCTTAACCGCTAGGCCAAATGCACTGAAGTTCTAAACATGCCCTAGATAATTTTGTTTAGTATGAAAATGTATTCTTGTAACTACCAAAAATGATTCAAATTAATAGCCACATTTGAATTCAACATCAATAAATGATTGATAAATACTAACTTTAATAGTAGAATTTCATTTGTTTCTCCTAAATCAGGGTAAGTATAGTTAAATGAATAGAAGTTTCTGTTTCCTGATTTACCTTATGTACTTGTTAGCTATTTCCTACAGAATAAGTTATAGGAGTCAATGGTTATACAACTGAGGGTATTATAAATTTCAAAAAATCTATTAAGAAAAGGTAATGGTGTATTAGAAAAATACACAGTATAGTGTGTTAAAGGCAAAGTTAAATACTTATGTTTATTATAGGTCATAAATCAATATGTGAAGTGTTGTTAAGCTCAGTTCAGCATTTCCCATTCTACATTGCATCAACATATTATTTTCTTCTCATCTCAACTTGTGGACTAATGAACTGCATAATATTCATTGACCATTTTTGTCAAATTCTGGTTTTCACTTACGCTGTCTCCATAGAACTAAAAACATTTTAAGCTGGTAAAAGATGAGATTGGAGGCCATATGCAGTTCTTTATTTCTTCTGTTTCTCCATTTTTGTGTAAATCATTTAGGTATCTAAAAATATCATATATAAGTGCCACCTGAATGCTCAGAAAGTAAAAACATTTGCTGTGCAAGCCTGAACTGATTTTGATCTCTGGAATTATAGGAGACAACTAACATGCTAAGGTAATTCTCAGATGACCACACACATATGCCTGCACACACACACACACACACACACAAGCATGAAAAATAATAATAGTAAATTTACATTTAAAATACTACTGCTGAAATGAAGGAAAAGAAAAGAAGGAAAAGTTGAGGCATGGCTCACATAGAAGGAACTCCCATTTAAAACCACGGGAAATCTATTTCCAGTTTCCAAACCCATTCGACCAATCCAATGGAGAGTAGGCTCCTTATTTACCAAAGAGAAATCTTGCATACAACAATCATCCTAAAAATGAATAATTTGTTCATCACTTTTGAGTTACATCCAGATTTCTAAGTAGATAATATCCTGAGGCATTATTAAATAATTATCACTATGGGTATTTCGTATCCTTGCAGAATCATCTTTTCTAAATTCAATGATTATTCTACATGCTTAAATTCTCATCAAATGTAATTACATGAAGTTTATTTTATAGTTTGTTAAGCTGGTGTCATAATAACTTTTTATCCCTAGATTAATTTATTTTACATACAGCAACAAACTATGCTCTTAGCAGCACAGATTTTGAGACTGTTATTATGAATGAACACATGCAACTTGCCTTAGCCAGTGTCTGTGATTATTCTCTAAAGAATTTTGCATGTACTTATTATCCACATGATAGTGTTCCTCTGTATTTTTGCAAACCTCTGGAGTGAGACCTCCTGCAGATTGCAATTTAGATGTAAAAAGAGTTTATTTTAGGAATGATCATCTTTCAACACTAAGGGGTATATCCCTTGGTGTAGTGAATGTGTAACTTCCCCATTATTAATGAGAGTTGTGTGTGTAAATCAATAGGCACCCTTTGGTCACAGACAAAATTTCCAGCAGTGAGAAATGCATATTCACTTTCTGATCTAGCAGCTATCAAAGTCAGCATGAACTCTCCTTTCTTAGGTAGAAACTGCGGTATTGGGAATCTGATACTGGCCAGTGGACTTAAGGTTGCTCTGACTTGTGGCTCATACATCCTTAACTCACTTGTCAGATTTATTGACCAGTAGGTACATTTCATTAAAATCATGGTGCTAAGGACCCAATACAAGCCCCCCTCCCAGCAGAGATAATTCCATCTTGGAGACACCAAATATGGTTCAATCTTTTGAACTTCCTTCAAGGATTTGAAGGCCACATAATGAGAGGGAGAGATGAGTTGTGAAACCAGGTTTTCCTCATTCCGCCTGATCCCCTACCGAGTCTTCAATATTACACATCTACATGGTGAACTTGGTGACATTTAAAGACCCCTGGTGGCAACAGTTTATTAACTACACCTTGACCCTTGGTTCTCAAGTTGTCTCCCTTAACTCTACCCACCCCAAGGTCATAGCCTTTGATACTAGCTTTGTTTCACAGGTGTGGTCTAAGCTAAGGTCCATTTTTGATCCTGCTTCATTGGTCACCTGGGGCATCCTCCACCTCCTGGCCTTTCTCTGCCTTTTTCTCTTCAGGTGTCTGTTTTCTCTTTGCCTGCAGTCAACGCCAGGTCAACAAAACAATGGCCCAGGTCCTCTCAGCAATGGTCAATAAGGACTCTGCATGCACCCCTCCCGATGAGGTGATTCACATCTGGCTCACACCCATCCACAATTCACTGGAATGAGCTTGTCTCTCCCCTCCATGGTACAGCTTATGCACTATTCAAATAGACTTCAGTCTTTTGAAGGTTAATTATTTTAAATTATCCAATGCAAATTCTGAACTAAAATAATGAATTGAAAGATTTTGAAATTTCTCTTTGCAATAGATTGAGGTAATTACAAAAGTCCCACAACTGGTCAAATGCAGGGAATTATATACTTTGAGGTGCCCAGCCCTAAGGGACACATTAAAAGTGCAACCTAATCTGTACAACAAAGTCTCAGGGAACATCAGGGAAGAGGTGTATGAGAAGAATGTAAGATCCTGAAAGCCCAAACACTTGCTGCTAGATATTACATATAGACATGATAGGGAAACTTCACCAATGAAATCCTGACAATATGGTAACTTAAGAAGATCCAGATAATGAACAACAACAACAACAACAACAAAACTTTATATACCAATGTTGATGGGTTCCCACATTAAAATGAATAACTATAGGCAATCAAAGGATTATGAGGGGAAATCAGTTTTCTCCAAGGACTAGCTATATTTTTTAATACCAAGTGGGCAGCCCTAAATACAGACACACAGGCACATATGAACACTATTTATTAAGTGTTCAGTGCAATATATATATGCATTATTTATAACTGTATGAAAAAATAAAAATCAAAGAAGAGTACAGGAAATTGAGAGGGATTCGGAGGGACATTGGAGTTAATATTGAAGTATGGGAAGGATGGAAATAATGCAAGAAAATAATTCATGTATAAAAGTCTCAAAAATAAAGATTATAATACAATCATAATAATCATTTATCAAGCTCAGACTTATTTACTGATAAATATACTCATTTTTATTGACAGGTATATTGCAAATCCCACAGAAAAGCAAAATCTAGCATATTCAAAAAGGTCACATTATCCTTAATAGCACTCCCAAATTATTAAATCTATTGAACAAATTAAGGAAATGCAGAGAGAACTTACAGTGGAGCAAAGCTATAAACACACTCTGGGAAACTTTTGCATAGGACAGTGGCCCATATATAAAGAATGTTGGTCCTGAAATTTTATCTTGGAAGCCTAAATTGGAAATTGTTCATTTAGTTTATTTGGGGTATGTGTTAAGAGAAACAATAAGCAATTAAAATACTAGAGGGAAAAATGACAAATTGCTAATAAAAAGAATAATTTTAACTTGCAAGAATGTTAAAATTTATTTTATAATTGAAAATACATCATGAAATAATACAAACTGAACTTTATGCATGATCAATTTCTAATATTTTCTATAGAAAGCTAGTGTTACATAAACAGACCTTTATATTCAAACATAATCTATATGAAAAATAAAATTGGACTTAAATCGACACATTTTCTCCATACAACCATCAAACATTTTACAGCGCAGAATTAGCTTTATAGGAAGCTAGTATTTCCAACATTTAAACTATTCACGTATAAATGTATATATGTTTAATTAAGAAGTTATTTCCAGGGGCTGGAGAGATGGCTCAGCAGTTAAGAGCACAGACTGCTCTTGCAGACGACCCGTGTTTCATTCCCAGCACCCACATAGTAGCTAAGAACCATCTTTAACTCCAATTCCAGGGGAATCCAATGCCCTCTTCTGACCTCCACAGCATTGCATGACATGGATGCACCAACCTACGTGCAGACAGTACAATCATTCACATAGAAAAATGAAATTATTTCCAGTAGTTAAAATATTAATATAGCCTAAATTAAAATTGAGATGAAGTTTTTATCCAAGTTACTACTATATCAACAATGAAAAACTATTTCCCTGCTCTTTTTTTAGCAGAAANATTTAATGGTAGTGAAACTTTAATCGTTGTGGTATAGTGAAAGATACTCTCAGATAACTTGTTATAACAGCATTAAATAGACTAAGATATTCTGTTAGCTAGAAATATTTAAAAAATGATAAAGAAAACTGAAGTACTTGAATAGGGGAAGTTAATTTTGATAATCAGGGAGGTTACAGTATTGGCTATTTTTTTTCCTTAGGCAATTAATCCTGATAGCATCCTTAGGATTAGAATGTATGAATAATGAAGTCTGAAAGATTTGTGATGTGATACTGCACACAAGTCTGCATATTACTTCACACAGTATATAAGGTAATTGAATGGAAGCAAATTATTTGTCCTGTGTGATGAAAACAGGTATGTGTGAAATGAGTATTTTTGAATAACATACAGTAATATTTTTTCCTAAGTATACAATTAATCAAAAAATCTTTAAAATTGTAGTAAGTATTCTACGAGAAGGTGGATTTAATAAAGGATGTTAAAAAAATCCATTTGGTGTTTAATTGGAAATATGTTTTAGGAACTGCATTGGTGATTAATTTTAATTTTTTTAATGTATTTATTTTTACTTTTATGTATAAAATGTTGAGCCATGAACATAATTGTAAGTCACCAATTAAGTCATATGGTGCAGTATAAGTCTCTACTAGAGTAAGTATATCAATAAATACAAAACATGAAGAGAATACAGATTGTAAAGTCCTGAAACACTTAGAGATATAAATGGAATATAAGCAGTAACACCCAGGAAAGACCACGTAATGTTTGATAGAGGTCTGACATAATATACAGTAGAGCTAAAATTGTCGAAAGGAAGTGCCAGGTATACCATATGATACTAGTACCCGATATATATATAAGGTTTATATAAATGTCAATATAATTCAGCTTATACTGCTTACAGTGAATGATTAGATGCTATTAAAATAAATACTTCACAATACTGTTCTCGGTTATGCTCTCTTCTATATCTCAGTCGGTCTCGTCTCTCCTCTATTATATAATTATATACATGAATATCTATATACATATATATATAACTTTGTATTATATGGAAGAACTTTTTTAAACAAATCTTATTTCATCTGAGATAGATATGCATTAGTCTTGTGCGTGTGTATGAGGGCCAATATACATTTGCAATGCCCCCATAGGCCAGAAGATGATATCAAGATCCCCATGGAGAAGGAGAAAACAGGGGTTGACAAGATGTCCATGGGTACTGGGAACTAAAATCATGTCTTCTGGGGAATAACATCAAGTACTTTTTAGCTAACTGATCCATCTCTACCAGGCCCCAAAAAGTGATCATATATATATATAATTATATATATTATATATATATATATATTATGACTTTTAAATTCCAGTGATGAGTCTAGAAGAAATATATTAGAAATGTTGCATTAACCTAGAGATGTCAGTTCTGGTATATATATACTTTTTATGGAAAGACACTCTGAATATTGGTTTATGTGCTTTGTATTTAAAAATTCCCAAATACATTTTTCTTAAATATTTCTATTCAAGATATTGCTGTTTCAATTTGGGGGGGAGGAGGGGACCACTAATGATCAACAAAGTGTTAAATTAAGTCATTAGTTACAGTTATCCTTTCGCTCTCTTAAGAAACTGCTAATTTATTGGTTGTTTTCTGTTGGCTGACTTTTATAACCTTACTTTCTTTTAAAAAAAAATTAATGATTTTTATTTTTCATGTGTTTGAGTGTATATAAGTACACGTGCATTTCTTGTGTTTATGTAAGTGCCCCTGTGTCCTGTAATAATCCTGGATGTCATAAAATGGCATTGGATACCCTGCGGTTGGAGTTATGGATGGTTGTTAGCTGCCGTGTGTGTGCTGAACACCAAATATAGGTCCTCTGCAAGAGCAGACAGTATCAACCACTGAGTTGTTTTGCCAGCGCCATCTTGATCCTTTTTAAATAAATATTTTTATCAATTCTTTGAGAATTTCATATTACATGTGAACATACACATACCTCACTCCTCTTACTCTAACCAGATTCACACCCAACTCCCAAGCTACCTAATTTTGTGCCCTTTCTTTGTATTTAATAAGCCGTTAATTCTAATTTGTGCCACTCATATACTCTTGATTGTGAGGCTTTCTGTTGGAAGATTAATTACCTACGAGGAGACCTTAAAGGAAATTGACTCTCTTACAAATGCCATCAACTTTCCGTATTTCCTCAGTTAAATGCTTAGATTCATGAACTACTTGCTAGTCCATGCTAGAATGTTGACTAACTTGATCTTGTGCACATCTTGTGCAGGCAGTCACAGTTGGTGTGTGTTCATGATTACAGCTGTCCTATCATTTCAAGAAAACATTTTCAGACCACTATTCTCTGACCTATGACTCTTTCCATGTTTAGCCTTTCTCTGTCACAATGCTCCCTGAGCCTTGTAGAGATGATGTAATACAGGTATTCTGTTTATTGCTGAGCACTCCACAGTCATTTAGTCTCCGCACTCCAAGAAGTTGTGAGTTTCTAAGTTAAACATTGTTAGCTCCTTCTCTGATGATGTTTGAGACCTGCACTCATCTACAGGTAGAGGGATAAGAATTTAGAGGACAATTTGATGCTATTTCAATTTCAGAAATAATAGAGGCCTGTGAGTTTCCCAACCATGAATTATTGGCTAGATTTGTGGTAACAGTCATTCGTTTTCTCTTGTAGAGCATTCCTTAAATTAAATCAGAAAATGGTTAGGGATTCTCCTAACATTTGTGCTATTATGGTACCAATGGGCATAAATTGTCACTTTCGTCATTATTGTCATTATTGCAGTACACAGGATTCATCACTGGCAGAACTTGTCGATGAGTTTACCTCCATCCAACTCCAGCCCTGGATGCTACATAAAATCTTACACTATAATGACAAACAGATGGTAATAGGAATTATATTTCTAAGTACTGACTTGATCTTTCCACATCCTGAAACAGTGAACGGTGTCTTCAACAAAAACAACAACAGCAACTACAACAGCAAATCTTGTCATGAAATTCTGGTGGGTAATCAGGAGAAATGAAAGTAGCTCGTATTACTTGGGGAATCTCTAAGAAAGTTGCTATCAGTGACATGAGAAGATGCATTCTATATATGACACTGGGGTTTTTATTTAACAACCTATGGATTATGAAATGAACATAACATTTTATGAAAGATAACCCCAAGTAAACTCATAAATACACACACACACACACACACACACACACACACACACACACACACACTTGAGGTAGGTTTCCATATGACTTGTTCAAACATCTTTAGAGAAAATTTTCTCTCTCCCAACACCCTCCTCTTCCCTATCTTCCAAAAAGTCCACACTCTATTTAAACCTCCCTCATTATTAGTCATTTCCCATTCATATGACTTATGTTTATTATTCCTCCTCATGTATAATATTTGACAAAAATGGCAAAAACATTCATTGGAGAAAAGACGGTTTCTTTAACAAATTGTGTTGAAAAATATACCAGCTTCTCCTTTATAGGGAAAAAACAACAACAACAACAACTAGATATCTAAATGTAGAAGAAGGGAACATTTTCTTTCTTCCTCAGCCTCCACACAAATCAATTGAAAATGGATCTGAGAACTCACTGTTAGTGTTAAGACTCTCAAACTTCTAGAAAAAGAATATGGAATACAATTCAGGACATAGGCTCAGTAGGATTTTTGAATAGTAATCTAATCACCCAGTAAATAAGACCAACTGTCAGTTATTGAGAATATGTAAAGCAAAAAGCTTCTGTTCTGCAAAGACAAATGGCAATGGACTGAAAGCACTTCATAAAGAATAGAAAAAAATATCAGTTACATTTCTATGGTGATATGTAACTTTTGTCAACTTGCTAAAAACTGGAGAGACATGGAATGAGGGATTCTCAATTGACGAAATTCCTCCATCATATGAATCTGAGGGCAATCTGTTGGGCATTTTCTTGATTATTATATGATGTAGGAAGAGCCAGAACACTGTGGGAAATGATATTCCAGAGAAAATGAGCCTTAGTTGTATAAGAAAAGTACCAAGTAAGCCAGAATGGGGAGGGGGCAAGTGAGTGAGTTCTCTGGGTTTCACTTTCAGCTATTGCCTTTAGTTCCTACTTTCATAGCCCTCAAAGTTAGACTGTAACTTGGAAGTATAAAATAAATAAACCCTTTTCTCCCAATGTTGCTTTTCTGAGGTTATTTTTTGATATTTTTAATTTAATTTTTCTTTCATTTATTTTTTTATTTTTTTGCTATTATTGATGTTTTGTGCATTTCATCCATCATTTCTCAGTTCAGTTTAGATGTATTCCCCTTTCCCTTCCCCCCACCCCACCCCAGATCATGCACTCTGCCATAACTATCCTTCATCTTTCTCTCAGTCTTTTTTTTTTATGTTTAGGAAGTCACATTTTCCTCCTTTAATTTTATATTACTCTAAAATATGCATTCATACTTTCCACTCATATACAGTACTTAAAGAGTTTGAAAGTAAATGGTCGATCAATTCTA
>VZQC01006583.1:47679-119220 GCA_009823505.1 Rhizomys pruinosus
TTTTTTTTTTTTTTAATCTTTTCAAGACAGGGTTTCCCTGTAGCCCCAGCTGTCCTGGAACTCACTCTGTGGACCAGGCTGCCCTTGAACTCAAAAAGACCTGCCTGCCTCTGCCTCTCAAGTGCTAGGATTAAAGGCATGCACCACCATGCCCGGCTTCCAGATCATTTTAAGCCAGGCCACTTAATAGCTTTCTCTTAAATTTTGTATAGGAAACCTGCTTTTAGATAAAAGTGTATTGGTCTCTTGGCTTAATGTAGATTTGGGGGGAAACTATTTCTAAGTCTCTGAACTTTCTTAGCCAAACATTCTTCCATTCACTTTCAGATGCCAGTATTTATGGACCCACAATTGGGGTTCAGCTAGCTTTATCACTTAAATAATTCAAATCCATCTGAGCATGCTTACATAAGATGTAATATTTTTAATTAAGCCCAGGTACCCTAGATTTCTTTTGAGTAAATATATGTGCACAATTAAAATTAATTTGTTGATTTAATTTTCATTTCTTATCTTTTAAATGTGTTTCTCCTTAAGATTTTTTCCCACACAATTCCTGATAACATGTGGCTTGTGTTTGGCTCCACCTGCCTGCTGTGCACATATCAGATGCAGAACTGAGCACATTGTGTCTTAACAATTTATCTAAATCATGCCTAAATTTAATTTATTATGTCTTTTAGAATTTGATTTAAAGTAATACAGTCTTTTAATTTCAGCATTTTGGAGGCAAAAACAGATGGATTTCTATCGGAGTTTACAGAGCCTAAGTTCTAACAAAAGACACTCACCCTGATAAATTGTTTTTTTAATAACTCTTTAACAGCATAAATTAAAAATTTGGTTCAATTCAAATGATTTTTTAAACTGTTTTTTGTTTCTCTTTAAGCACACCTTAAAACTGTGTGTATGTATGAGTGAATGCATATTTTGTACTTTTAATTCTTATAATCCTACAGGGTTAAATCTAATTAGGAGCCAATTATAAACAAAGATAAATAGATTCAACTCATAAAGACAGTTTTTTGATTTTTGGTGTTAATCTTTAATTGGATTTATATAAATTTTAATATGTATTAAATTCATTTTTATGATAAATTATTGTTATTATTAGTAATTGTTATTAATAGTTATAATTATTGTGATTATTGATTGTAATTGGTAATAATAATAATTCTGTCTAATAATAAATTGTTATTTGCTATTATTGGTTATTACTATTAATAATCTTTATCAATAGTAATTATAATTAATGATAACAATTGTGACTAAAAGTTATTAATAATTATTAATGATAATTAATAGTTATGATTATATTTATTGTTATAATTGTTATCATTATTGTTATTGATAACAATAGTGTTCTAGATAGCTTTAGTGCCAACTTGACACACCTGGGTTGAGGGAGCCTCGATTGGGGAATTGGCTCCATGGGACTGGCCTGCGGCCATGTCTGTAGAGTATTGCCTTCACTATTAAGCAACATGGGAAGACCCAGCCTCCTATGGGTAGTGCCACCCCTGGGAAGGTTGTTGTGTATAGTATAAGAAAGCAAGCTGCTCCTGGACAGGTCAACTTGACAATCTTTTCTTTATTATGTATGTGTGTGTGTGTGTATGTATGTATGTATGTATGCACACACATGTGTGTTTGGATCTGTGTACTTATGTTCTAAATAAGTTTTTAATGTTATAAAACCAGTAAAGAACTTTCCCTAAGTTGGAATTTGTCCCTTTCTTCTCAAGACACAGATTTATAATTAAGCATCCAATGCATAATTCAATTTCATCAAAGATTACAAGTCTATTAGAAATAATAAAAAATTATTGGACATCTTAATGGGTTTCCACTGTGACACACTGGTTATAACCCTCCAACACCTGAGACAAAGTTGCAAATGGGTTTTTATAGTATTAAAGTTTTAATAAAGTTTTGAGTCTTTGGGGATATGTGTTAGCAAAAATAAAATCCTGGATCCTCCTTCACCATCATCTGAGGAATCCCAAAATTTGCTAATTTTTGCACATGTGTTACACACTTTCTTGCATAGGGCTTTTGGTGGTCACTAAGGATTTTGGCTGGAAAGAGGTTGTTCTGTATATCATCAGGCTGGGAAGTGTGTGTTGATTTGTCTAGCTGGTTCTTGAATGAAAAGAGTCCTACAGCTGGCCACCACTTTGTGAAACTTAGGGATGTGGATCCTAGAAAGGTGGGTGTTATTCAGCCATAGAAGGGTGGTGGCCGATTCCCAAGGACAAGAGCCTGAATCAGGATGAGTAAGTGGGGCCAGACTGGGCTGTGGGAAAGCTTCAGCTCCCAGGAGAAGCTGCTGGCACCTTCTTCTTCCCCTCCCTTTGATCCTACAGGTGTAGTGCAAATGTTCAATTGGCACTGAATGTACTAGACTTCCATTAACAATTTTGGGATTAATTGTACACAAATGATCTCTGTATTTTTCTGTATTACCTGTGACATTTCTTTTGCCTAAAATATATACATGCCAATATAGACACCATTTAAAAGAATTACTGGAACATTAAACCTTAGTTCCTGTCTATAGGTATGTGTAATTACAACTGACTTTTAAATGTCTATAGGTCGAAATATAATTTTTTTAAAAAAAAAGGGGGAGGGGTCGAGTATTCCCTCTGGGATATAGTCAAATAGAAAACTCTGTATTCCAAAATTTTTTGATATATTTTTAATTGTGAAATCTTAAAACTAACTATGAGAAAAGATTTGCATGTTCCCACAGTTCAAAATATCACAAACTTAATGCCTTAAAAAGGTATAGCTTTGGATTGTACAGGGTGGACTAAGAAATACCAGAAGAGGAGCTGGCCCATCAGAGCATTAAGAGGAAGGAAATTTCTGACTGCCTGAGCAACAGGCACCAAACATCTCTAAATTTTATTTAAAACAACTGTTTATAATATATCCTAAAGAGGTTTATTTTCCAGGTTCTATTAAATTCTGATAAAAAAAAGTAAAGTAACCTCTCCCTTTTTATAGAAAAAGAAACAAATTATTATGGTAATGGAATTGTTCCTTAACTACCACACTGCCAACTGCTATGGTAACAATTTCTGATGGAGCATATATAGCCACCCTTCAATTAACTAATGGGCATAAAAAGTGTAAAAGAAAATTGTAATCAGTGCTAGATATTATTACTAAATCTGTAAAGGCTTTATAGTTGAGCAAAATAGTTAAGAGAAGAAAGCTTTAGTACCAGCAATGGGTCATTCTGCCAAGGAGTGTTGGCTAGGCCTACCCCCCCCCCAAAAAAAAATAAAAGAATGGCTATTTGCCTACAAATTGGGATACACACAAATGTGTATTAAGACCCTGCTCTTAAAGACCTGGTGTGAGAACAGAAAGGGCATAGAGACCATGACTGCAAGTGGACACTACATCTCTGAAATGCAAGAGAGCATTATCAAAGGCCACTGAAAGGAAAAAACATATTTGGTATCATTGACTCAAGCAAGACTCATCACTACTCCACTTCTGCCTGGAAGACATTGTACAGCTAGTGGCCGTCAAAGTTACCTCCAAACCTAATTGGTTATTAGCTGGCTCCTTTTGGGGAATAACATATGGAAGGTATTAACCTCTAGTAATTAAAAACAGTATAAGAAAACCATAGTACCTAGACTAATATGCCATCTAAATATTTGTATCAGTGCCCACAGAGTAATTTGTCATGATAATCAATGCCATTTAAATGATTTTACTATCCTACTGTGTGTGTTTGTTAGTAGGAATAAAAAGGGAATTCCTAAATAAACTGCCAATCCCTGGAAGGAAACAGCCTGGACAGACCAAAGTTCAGAGTGAAACTGCAAAGAAAATTAGACTGTTTTGCTTCTCACCCACTTCTGCCTATTTTCCCCTTAGGCCCAGGGATCAGATGTAGAAAAGGGGGCACAGTAGAAAAAAAGGGCTGAGGAGATAGGAATAATTTCTGAGATCTCGAACAATGTGGACTGGACTCATTTGATCAACATGCTTGTGCATATAAGCTCCTTCAATCAGACTCTGGGGACCTTGGGTTCAAACTTTGGGTATAGATACTTGCTAATTGGTTTTACATGAATGCTACTTACATTCATTGCTTATGTTTGACAATGTGTTCACTTCAAAGCTGGGGTTTTTGCATATTAATTGGCTTCAGTCTAAAAAATAAAAATCTCAGGTCTGACTTACCCTCACACTTCCTGGCACTCAAGACAGGCTTGAGCAGCTGGCTATTCAAACTCAGGTTCCTTTATTTTCTTAGCCTCTCACATGGTCTCACCTGATTCTCAGAAAAAAATAAAATTTAAATGGTGATGTATGGGAAAATTCATTTAAGTTGAAGAACCAATGGGACCTCCCTGGCCATGCCCAAGGGATGAGACATAATACTGCAAAGATTTAGGAATTAGCACTGGGATGTGAGATATACCGGTCATATTTGGGATAAAGCTTTTTGTGTATTTGAAGACTTTACCATACCTACATGTGTTGTGCTTTCCTGCACATGTTTTCTATATGGCTCACCCTGGGAATAAATAGGATGATATATATATATATATATATATATATATATCATATATATGTATATATCATTTAATATTGATTATATACATGTATATAGATATAGATATCTAGATATCTAAGAAACATAAAAAAATATGAGGAACTGAACATTGCAAATGAAAACTAGGTTAAATAATCCTATAATACTTGCATTTAGAATAAATTTCTCAAATAGTTAGAACAATATCCCAGCAAGATTCGTTGGTGAGCAGTACACATAGACAAGTTAATAATGATGGGTGATCAAAACTGGGCCTAATGACTTCCAGGCACTACATTCTACATTACTGCTTTCATTTTATTTAAATTATGTCTCTTGTTAACTATTCTGCAATGACAGACTCTAGTGCTCATTTAATAAATGTCTTTATGATAATATGCATCTATTTTTCTATTGTTTCCTTATTTCTTTAAAAAAATAAGCTATCTCCATTTAAAAAAATAAATACAAAATTTATATGTAAAATAGCTTTAAAAATAATAAATTACATTATCTTTTCTCTTTCTCTCTCCTTGTCTTTTTCTTTCTTTCTTTCTTTGATAGAGTCTCCTATTTTTCAGGTTGGCTGAAGCTTGCTGTGTAGTGGAATATGAAAGTGAACTTGTATCATAGAGCCTCCTCCTCTTACATGCCATTGTCTATTACACCAGAGCTAAATTTATGTTTCTGTGATACCAGAGATTTAATCAAGTCCTTCTCAAATAACAGTCAACCACTCTATAACTGAGATATGTGCACAGCCCTAAAAGCTCCAATTTATGCCATTATATTAGTTCTATATTATAGAAGAGTAGAAATTCAGATAATACACAATTCTTCATATATATATATTGAAGCTATCATTTATAATAATATTATAAATATATATATTATTATATATTTATATATAATTTATATAAATATATATTATTTTAGCAATTATTTAATTTTTATATAATTGTGTGCTTTATTCTACTGAGGTAAAACAAATATCCTTCTGGGAACAGTAGAAACTTTCACTTACTAACTCCTCAACTACTTCATCAAGATCTTTAAATATTTTAGAAATAGCAAGGCACATAAGGATGGAATAGGATTAAGAAGTAAGGGAAAATACTTCACATATTTTGGGTTTAACCATCATGTGATTAAGATTGCTTGATAAGTAGAACAGAGCTAAATCAGTAATCAGCAATGTGTACCTGCCACACTACAGAATCTTGAAAATAATTGTTTTAAGAAATTATATTTTAGCAGGTTTCTTAACTAGTGATATGTAGCAATAGGTAAGTAAAGTAATATGTTGTCATATCTGCATGTAGACAAATTAAAGAAGAATTAATTTTCAAATTCATCCTAATAATGAATTCAAGATGACAGCATATCAGTGCAGAGTTTGCAGTGTATTTTCCCAGCAAATAAAGTTATTTTAATTTCCTATTTCATTAAAACAAATGTCTCACCACAGAAAATGAGATAATAGTGTTTTCTGTGCAATTTTTCTGAGATAATTAGTATATTCATTCCAGTTATGGTCAACTTATTACTCTAAAGAGAAAGATTAAATAGCAGCATTTGGAACACCTACGCAAGAGACAAGAATCATTGGCTTAGAAAGGCAGAGCACCAGAACAAATGTCTGCATTGTTTTACAAAGCTCTGCTACCAAAAGTGTAAGCCTATGTTATTAACAGTGTAGATTTAGAGAAAGATAATGACGCCAAAATCAATTTCATTGTTTTGTCATGATTCCTAAACAATGAGAGGTACAGCAGTTCCATATGAAATTGTAAAAAGCACAGCAAATACTGAAAAACAAAATCACATACAAAATAAATGATTACTGTAATGAAGAAAATTATTGTCTGTATATGCCACACAGTATTCAATATAATCAACTATTGGAGGATAATAATCTGTTGTGCTGGTGAACAGATCAGTGAGTACTTGCTGACAAGCCTGATGATCTAGGTTTAGTCCCAGGAATACATAGTTCATTGAGAGAACCACAGTATAGTAAGCAGCATTTTACTAGCAGCATTAATACCATCAATTCATTGAAATTCTCCACATGAGAGATATTATGTGGTACTTGCTTTTCTGGGCCTAGCTTATGTTAGTTGAATTAAGGATCTCCTCTTCCATCCATATTACTGTAAAAATCAGGAAATTATTTACTATTTAGTGATTGTCTTAGTTTCATTTTATATTGGTATGAGAAAATACTCTGACAAAAGCAAATTAAGAGAGGAAGGATTTATTTAGATCACAATTACAAATTAAAGTCTATAATTTTCAGGAAATCGAGCTGGCAAGAAGTTGAGACAGCTAGTCATATATCCAGAGTCAGGAGAAGAGAGCAATGAATTACTGCATATCTTTATTGATCTTATCTAAGGTTCTCCACTGTGACACAATCCAGAAACCTCTGACCAAGGAATGGAGACACTAATGGTTAGTGTGTCTTCTGCCTTCGATTAATGTAATCAAGATAATTCCCCAAAGAACTGCCCATAGGACAGCCTAATCTAGACAATGACTTATTGTAACACTAGATTATCTCAAGTTGGCAATTAAAACTTACCATCACAAATATTCATTAAATTGTGAAACACTTTTGGCCATTTTCACCTTTGTTTTCTTCCATCGTTACTATTTCTGTTTTGAGTTCAAACATATAGATGATATACCATACATTATTACATACCTATATTAGCAGTAGGAGATCATTTCAAAATTGATGCTTTTTAAATGTCTGTCTCTCTTGATCTATCTATATATTTTTCAAACAAAGATGATTTATTATATACTGATTTTTAAAATTATATTTGTTTGCTGGGTGTGGTGGCACATGCCTTTAATCCTATTATGTGCACGCCTTTAATCCTAGCCCTCAGGAGGCAGAGGCTGGCAGATCTTTGTGAGTTCAAGGCCAGCCTGGTCTACAGAGTGAGTTCCAGGACAACTAGGGTCTACGGGGAGACCCTGTCTCAAAAAGACCCCCCCAAAAATTCTATTTGTTTTACTATCGAAATTCTCTGTGATTTTTTCCCCCCACTGGGATTATAACCCTTTTACTTTATTGGAGATGAGTTTAAAGGATGCCTTTAAAATCCTGTTCAATTCTAACATTTGGATACTGTCAAGTAAATTTTAATTATTTTTTTGTATTTTATATTTGGTTTTCTCCATTGTTTATACTGACAATTTATGGCACATTTTGGACCTTATGGTAATGAATTTGTGAATTAAATGGATTCCGTAAGTTTTAACAATTTTTTACTTTCATGGACAACCTTTTTTGGAGTTCAAGTTCAGGTACTTGGGTGCTACATCTCATTGCAATTCAGGTCTTCTGTTTCTGTCTAAGCTGCTTTCATTTTCTTATAAATATGGATATTTTAAGTATTAAGTCGATTTGTGGCAAATATTTTAAACAGAATGTATAAAAATACCTATTTTATGTCACCAGAATCCATGGCCCTTGTACAATCTGGAGTTTTAGCTGGTCATCATGTCTGAACATTGTTGGGAAGTTTGTTGAGAATAATCCCCAAATTCAAGGTGATGGAAATCAGAAGAAGCATGTGTCTCTGGCCTAGCAAATTCAGGCTGGTGATGCAATGCAGAGAGCAGTGGGGAAGGAGAGCTGGGAAAGGGAGAGGGATTCCAGACAAGAGTAGAGTACCTGAGACCCCACTTGATCAAAGATACTTTTCTGCAAACCAGGCAGAAACAGCCAGATGAAATTTTGACAAGTGGCTGGGGGCTGGCCTGCTAAATCTTACAGGAGAGTGCCAAGTAGCTGGGAATGGGAGTACCACAGGGTGCATATCCTGAGGAGGATGAGGAGGGGCTCATTCTGGAGAGGTTATCCAAGATGATTGGGATAAACCATCAAGCAAGATGGTTTTGGATCTTGAGGATGAATGTGCCATTGAAATTTTCATGGACAAGAATTTTCCAGTTAGGCGTACAACATCATGGAGTAGCTCACCGACAAGCAAATGGGTATAAAGACTGTCATGTCAGAAGTGTCAGGTGTTCCTATGCCCCAGCTGGGGCACCAGTCCTGGAGGTCGATGGAGGGGTCCAGAAGGTTATCTAGGTAATAAAGCAGGAAGCTGCACAACACTTTTAACATCATTCTTACACTCTCCAACTGGAACCAAATGCTCTGTGTCACAGTGTTTAAGAACCAGACTGCAGCTGCCACAAAGATTTTTGCATCTAACATGAAGGAACCCATGGCTCAATGCTTCTACTACTTTGTCCTCCTCCCTTGGCTACAAGATGACATTGCTGAATACAAATGACTCAACTTTTTTTTTTTTTTTTTTTGGTCTTTTTGAGACAGGGTCTCCCTGAGGTCCCAGCTGTCCAAATGACTCAACTTTTACCTCTACAGGGCACACAAGAAGGCTCTGTTCAGGCCTATAGCCTGGGTCAAAGAAATCGTGATTCCACTGTGTGATTTTATCACTTCTACTCTCCTAGAAGTCATCATTGTGGCATCATCACCAAGTTCTCCGTCCTTGTGTTGCACTCCAGTACTGCCATGAGGAAGATTGCTGAGATGGAAAACAATGGTGCCAACAACATCTTCCTATGCTTGCTGCTGGATAAGAAGTATGCAATGTCCTGCAGTTTGGTGGATGCCCAGGACTTCCACTGCCTGGGGTTCCAAATAGAGATGCTCTGGCACCTGTGCCTCCTGGCATAGGCTCAGCACTACAGTGCAGACTTAGCCACAGATTAGAAGGAGACCTTCTTGGTCTACTGTGGCTGCAGGGTCATCCACATTTGTTGCCTGAAATCAGGGGTCAGCTTCAGAGTGCCATCCCTAGAGATGTAGATCATAAAATAAGAATAGTCACCTGTCTCTGTCCAAGGGGTGTGGCCGGATTCCAAGACCCCTGTTAGATGGCTAAAGACATAGAAAAGACACTGAGGGGTCACTCACGCATTTCTGGCTTCAGGCCTATCAAGGAGGGCTGAGTTGGCCTGGCTTTCTTCCATTCTGCACCTCATCCCTGTTCACTTGTGGAAGCTAACTCCATCTCTCTCAAACACCGCTGGTATTTGATGAGAGGGTTCTCTATCTATTGTGTCAAGGATGTGTATAAAAACAAAGGCAGATATTTATTGAAAAAAAATCTATTTTGCATCTTCTGTTTAGATTTTGAGCAGACTGTTCCCGTGCTTCACCATAGCCAACACTTGTCACTTATGTATGCAGCTAATTTAAAATGCATGGAAGTAGAAGACCAATGTACGACATTTCTGTGATCAATGCTGCAAATTTCATGAGATTAGTATGGTTATTTCATGGCAGTGGTTTCCTTGGTGTTACTCTTCATATGTTGATGTTTTGTAGTTTTTTCTTTTTTTGTTTTTGTTTGTTTTTGTTTTGGTTTGTTTTACAAAAAATAATGTAGTCAAATAAGAACTACTTTAATTATACTCAGAAGCAGAATTCCATACAGTATTTATTTAATAACTTTTTGAATAGTCAATGTGCTAAAATCCTGTTTAGGGATTAGAGAGATGGCTGAGGGCTTAAATGACTTCACTTGCAGAGAAACTGAGTTTTATTCCTAGTACCCACATGGTGATTAACAATAATTCATAATTCTAATTCTAGAAGAGTCTGATTCCCTGTTCTGACCTCCATGGGCAATGTACAGTACAGCTGCACTTATATAAATGCAGACAATACAGTCATGAACATAAATAATAATAAAAAATGAAAAAAAAATATTAAATGACATCCCTTTAAGTAAAATTAGAGAAAATAAACTTAACACCTTTTGGAAAATTCAATCAATCACAAAATTAAAAAAATAGTTTATTTGGGTCATGATAGATGAACTTTTTTATATAATTGAGATTGGGTCCCATATATTGGGTTTGCAGCTAAATAAAAGTGTCAAATAAATTTCTATAATTTAAAGAACTTTCCCTGCTATATTTTATTTGACATAAGAAATATATTAAATAAAATTGTTTTTATTCTCAAGCTACACTTCCCTTTAATTTTGTTACTAAATGAAGAAATTTATTATTTATTTATAATGCATTATTTAATATAGAAATTATTATAAATTGTGATGTTGCCAGCTTTGTAAATGAAAGGAACTGTTGAAAAACAGCATAAATTTATAATATATTATAAAGAATATATTGAAGATATACAAGACAGAATCAATTAAAAATGCATATATCATCTTCTTTTTTGTTTCTAATTGTTCTTTTTTTTCAATACCAAAGAAGATACAATTTTCTAGTCTAGAATAGATATAGCTTTTATCAAATCAAATTTAGATATTACCTGTAGGAATGAAAATTTGCCTGTCTTGAAGCAAGGAACTGTAAGACCTGTCCCAAGGAACCTCTGAGAGTTATCAGATATCTCTATCGACATTCAGTTGTCTCTATAGCTCCACAATGTCAGGTTAAGGCAGTGTTTTTCCTGCCTTGCCTATCTCTGCAAATTTCCAGAACTGGATGGCCCCTTCAATGTCACACCTGTATTTACTGGTTGCACAAACAGGAGCTCTGCAGCCCCCCAGTAGGAGCCAAGGTGGTTTGTTCTTCTCTCCCACCTGCCCCCCACCACTTCCTTGCCCAGAGCACAGTAGCTTTTAGTATATAAACACACTGTTGGCATGAATAAAACTGAGTCTATCTCCTGTACTTTCTCTGAGTACATGTCTCTTTTCCCACTGGGTAACTTTCCACAGTTCCTTCCCTTTTCCTTGCAGGAACTAAGCCTAGAGACTGTCGGCCTGAAGGCAGGAGACATCCTTGAATCTTGCAACATAGTGATGCTGCCAGCCTGGTTCTAGGAGGGAAGAACATCGTGTAGATTGTGGCTACACATGATTAAAGTACCAACAGACAAAAGAAACAACCGACAATTACCAATTTAATTCCTATTAAGTTATTACAATCACTTAAATCATTTTTATTTAGCTGAGTTTTCCTTTATTTATTTTTAATCGAATGTTTGCAATTTTATACAATATAATTTCATATTATTTAGATCTTCTCCTCTACCCTACTTCTATTTGCTCCCTCACCAAAATTAATGTATTGTATTTTCTTTTTTTTAATTTTTTTATTAATTTTATTTATTTCTGTATGAATGTACTGCCTGCATGTAAGTTTGTGCACCCGTGTCGTGCAATGCCGCAGAGGTCAGAAGAGGGTCTCAGACTCCCCTGGAACTGGAGTTCTCCTGGAATTGGAGTTTCAGATGGTTCTCGGCAGCCGTGTGGGTGCTGGGGATCGAACCCGGGTCCTCTGCAAGAGTGGTCGGCGCTCTTAACTGCTAGGCCATCTCTCCAGCCCATGTATTTTCTGTATGTATATATGTATTCACATCCATATACTGGAACGTACTTAACCTGCCAAGAATCCTGTACTTAAAAGAGATTGTCTCTGTCCCTCCCAGCAGTCATGTGTTGGAGGGACACATTTCCTTAGATGTGATTGGAGCTTGTCATTACATCCTCATGTCTATGCTGTAATTTGTTCTGGTCAGAGGTTGCATGAAACTTACCTAATGCTGTCATCTTTGCTATGAGTTCCTATGAATCACTGACCAGATAACTATCTGGAAAATTTTATTTCCTTGAGGTTATCCACTACTTCTAGCTTTCATGTTCTTTCTTCACTACCTTCTGCAATACCCTCAAATTTAGGAGGCAGATGTTTGATATAGGTGTGCTATTCAGGGATAAGCTCCCTGAAGCCTCCTGTTCTTTGGACATTGGCCAATGTGTAAAAATGCTTTAAAATATAAATTTCAATGGAATTAAGTGAAATATCAGAGGTATACGATACAATTTTCAAATTCACAATTTTTATAATTGTACAGTAAATGTAACCTTTACTTTAAAAATGTGAGGAAATATGGGATAGTGTTAGAAACAACACAACATGCTTCTTTATGACATATTTTATAAATAATATTGGCATTCCAAATAATAAAATTATGCGTTATGTTAACATGTGAGAAAACTTACAAAACATTTAGTTAATAAAAACACAAATGATAGAGTAGTATTTGGCATTTTGTTTTCAGTGTTTAGTCAATATATATATAATGTTCTTATCTATGAACAGTTTCTAGAACATTATGAAAAATATTGATGTATATATCAAGAGAGCTAAACCCACTGCTATTTTAGGATTTTAGGATGTTAATAAACTAGTGAAATAATGATGTCTAAACATGAGAGGACTTTTTGAGATTTTAAAAATAAGTCTGGGGGCTAGAGAGATGGCCTAATGGTTAAGAGCACTGACTGCTCTTGCAGATGACCGGGGTTCAATATCCAGCATCCGCATGGTGGCTGAGAACCACCTTAACTCCATTTCCAGGGGAATCCGACACCCTCTTCTGACATCCACAGTGTTACACGACATGGGTGCACAAACCTACATGCAGACAGTACATTCATACACATAAAAAATAAATAAAATTAAAAAAATAAGTCTGTTAAAATTTATTTAAATTAATTATATTATATTGTCTAGAGAAGGAATTAGTGATTGTGCTTAACTGGTACTATAATTGTGAATTACAATGTTCTTGTCATATCTTTCTACTGAATAAAATTGTCCAATAATGTCCCTTGTGACTGATGATAAATCTATTGGAACAACATCATCTGTTTCTGTGGCAGAAATTACCTGATGTATAATCTAAATAGATTATCTTTCAAATTTAAAGGCATATAATGATGTAATTATCAGATCACTGGAGAAGAAAGTAAAATTTGACATTGATGAAGAGAAATATGTTCATTAGCCAAACAGAATAGAACTTCTTTATTTTGAGTTCCTATCTCTCTAAATCATTGTGTGCGCACGTGTGTGTATGTGTGTGTGTGTGTGTGTGTGTGTGTTTTGATGAGTATGTTCAAGGTTTTATAAAAGATGATCCTATAATGTTTCTTATACAAATATATTTTATCAGAGTACATTAATGTCTTGGCTTTATATAATAAACCACTCCTTTTTTTTTAGTTTATATGATTTGTCGAATTTTCAAAATGGCATCCTTATAAATTGTGTTGAAAGAATTCACTGTTAGTTCTAGTTAGTTAGGTAACCCAGACTCAGAAAAACAAGTAGTCTTTGTTCCCTACCATATGCATACCATACCTTCAAAACTAGATTTGTGTGTTTTACTTGAATTAACTGTAGAAACCAGGAAACTAGAAAGGGACTGGGTCATGGAAGATTGGGAAACAATTTTAATGATGGGGAGATGATTTAGGCAATACAAAAGGATATGCATAATAATGAAGGGAAGGTTTAAGTGTGAAGGTAATGGGAGGCTACAGTAGATGAGTAGGCGTGGTAGGGGTAATGTTAGTTCCTGAGGATGTTTGAAAACACTACTTGGAAAGCTACTGCTTTATAAGCTCTGTATATATTAATATATTTATATGTGCATTTATATTTACACACACACGCCCATATCCTACGTGATGATAGGTTCATCCAGAAGTCTTAAGTTATCAAAGTAAAACCCCAGTGACAAATGTGGACATCTCCTTGTGAATTATTGGTCAGAGAAATCCCAAATACTGTGAAAATAAAACAAGCTACCACCTTTGTCCTTAGGAGTCCATCAGAATTTAATGATAAGATCTTATAATAAAAGAATCGATATATTTTGTCAAAGAGTTAGAAGAAAATAGACTGTTACAGTTTCTGCAGTTTCATTTCTATTGCTAGCATTCATACTACTAGGTTCTATGCCAAGCAGTTGGAGAAAAAAGTCAGCAACAGTATTACCCAGCTGTGTACCACCACCTACATAAATGACTGATCTGTCAAAATATGCACATTTATGCAACTGTAACATAAATGTTATGGTGATAACCAAGCAATTTCTGAAATGATTTAAGGCCACTCATTAAGACAGAACTCATGCCTTGTGCTTTAAACCTAAAGGAGAACCCTCCACTGGGGGTGGGGCAACCATAGACTCTACAAAAGAACTTAATGCTATTTTTTTTTTTTTTTTTTTTTTTTTTATGTTTTTTTTTTTTTTTGTTGCTAAATGGACATCAAATAACCAAACATTCTAGAATGCTGAACTAGTATAACTATAAGTCATTATCAGGGAAGCTCTTTTGGCTGTGGACAATGGTTAAAATGGTGTCAGTGACTCTCAACTGGTCAAGTAAGAGGAAGTGGATAGTTTATAAGAGGCACAGTTCATAGAGGACTTTCACAAAACACTGTCTTCTGGACATAATGGGGAGATTCCACTCATAAAGTCACACAACAACTCTACTTACATACACAAGAACTATGCAAGGTCAAGCCAAGGAAATATGTAGTATGGACTGTGGAAGGTCTCATGAAGCCCCATGCCTAGAGTTGAAGAATTTTTGTGAAGTATGAACTGAGCTGGGCGTAGGGCAGGGAAAGTTATATTTGACCATGGATAAGACATATAGTTGGATGAGCGGATGTGTTAACAGAAAGGGAACCTGGTAATGTTGTGAAGGGGAAGATGAGTGAATATGATCAAAATACACTGTATACTGGTATTGAAATTCCGAAAACTTAGATTAAAAAGTAAAAGATAAAATTCATTCGATTTTAATTGATATGTAATTGCGACTGTACTTTATAGGCAATTGATTGTGAGTGACTCAATTAAAGTTTATATCATATAATAAAAGAAAGAACAGAAACTGTAGAAAAAAACCCGGGTGTGAGGTACACACACGGTGTCCGTAAGCATAGCAGGTAGGAGGAGAGGGAGAGTGGATTATTCTGATTATTCAAAGATCATGCTTTTCCTCACCAAGTTGTATTGGTCAAGGTATTTTCGTCACGAAATTGAAGGAAAAGTAGAACAGAATTGGTAACCGCAGAAGAATGGCGTATTGCTGTGACATGACCTGACCATTGGAGTTTGATTGAGGGTTTGTGGGAAGTGTTTGGAAATTTTGGATTACACAAAATCATTGAAGTACTAAAATTCTTTTGCTGGGGAATTGGGAACAGCTATGCTGAAAGATTTGTAGACAATGGAGGACTTGCTTGTGAAGCTTCAAGGGGAAGCAGAGACCATCAGGTTGTTTGCATGATATTTTTAAATTAAGAATCTGTGGGTTCTGGTCATCTGGGGCTGAAGAATGAGCTATAAGTAACAAGAGACCAGATCCTGAAGTGAAACCTTTGTTATACTGGGACAATTGATGTTGGTTACCTAGGGCTGAAAAAATCAGCTTTAAGTAACCAGAGACCAGAATCATTGTGCTGAAATCTTCTGGGAAGAATTTCTTCAGGGTCGGCACACAGAAGCTATGTTCCAGAAAGGGCCCAAGCCACAATGTCAAGCTAGGAGCATGGCTTGGTAATGGTGAAGAGTGGCCTATATGGTTCTGATGTTGAAATTTAAATCTGTCAGAGACAACAGCCCAAGCTTGGCACTATGAGAGGTCAGGAAAGACCATTGGTGGAAGTGCACCTTGGTTGAAGTGAAGACCCCAGAATTGCGAGGGTCATGGAGAGAAGCTGAGGCTATGCACTAGGAAAAATCAGAAGATACCATTGGTAAAGTTGCAGCCATACTTTCAGTGAAGACCCCAGCATTTTGGAGATGCAAGGATCATAGGATGACCACCAAGAGCAGCATCGGGTGTGGAATGGAGCTGGCTTGTGCCTGCATGATGAGCTGTGTGTGCTGTGGATGGCAGACTCAGAGAAGGAGAGCTGCTGAAACCCTTTGGAGCTCAGAAGATTGTGAGTGAATCCCATATATCTAGCTTTGAGCTACTTTGCTGGAGTTAGGTTTTGAGTAGGTGTGCCCCATTCTTCCCTTTGAAATAAGATAGCACTTATTTTGGATTTTACACAATTAAGAGACTTAACAAACTGTGAACTATGCTTGGACTTTTTAAGTACTGCGGGGCTTTTAAGGTTGTATAGTCTTATGTTGTGATTAATGTTAACATCATACCTTGGGAACAAGAAATGGAAAGGTGGTGGCTTAATAGTGATGTTTTGTGTGTCAAGTTGACAGGGGGTTAATTGTGCTGGATAGCTTTAGTGTCAACTTGACACATCTGGGTTGAGGGAGCCTCAATTGGGGAATTGGCTCCATTGGATTGGCCAGTGGCCACATCTATGGAGTATTGTCTTGATTCTTGAGCAATGTGGGAGGGCACAGCCCACTATGGGTAGTGCTAGTATATAAAAACCCTGGGCAGGTTTTTATATATAGTATAAAAAAAGCAGGTTGAGCATGGGCCAGGAGAGCAAGCCAGTAAGCATCATGCTTCTATGGCCTGTGCTTCAGCTCCAGGTTCCCACCCTGATTTCCTATGCTGGGCTCCCTCAGTGATGAACTGTGACCCAGGAGATGTGAGCCAAATAAACTCTTTCCTCCCCAAGTTGGAATTGGTCAGAATGTTTTGTCACAGCAATTGAAAGAAAACTAGAATAATGACTGACAGATCTCATAAACTTTACTATGCTTTATCCAGAAGTATATATTACTTTTCAGATTGCATGGTTTTGGTCACTTAGAAATAACATTTAGTTTTAGTACTTATCTTACCTTGTTTTACTAAATCCAGGAATGTAGTTTAATTTGCTATTAGAAGCACCTCACGTTACTGCATTTTGGTACCCTAAGGAATATTGTCGTATTATTCAGGGTTCTCTAAAGAAACAGAAGCAACAGGACGAATATATAGCTATATACAATTTATTGATATGCTCACGTGACAGAGTTCAAGGAGTCCAACAGTAGCTGCACCTCATTGGAGAGGCTGAGAATCCAGGGAACTGCTCAGTCCGCAAGGCTGGAAGTCTCAGTAGTCCCAATTTGGTGCTGAAGGCCCGATGTATTCCAGGAGATCTGCCGGTCTCAGTACACGCTGGGATCCATAGGGTTGATCATAGCAGCAAGACAAACTCACCAGTGAGAGAGAGGCAAGCTACAGGAAGAAAGGGACCTGCTCCCTCTACCGTGGCCTTTAATACTGCCTGCCGGCAGAAGGTAATGCCCACATTGGGGGTGGGCCATCCAGGTTGAGGTGGTCCAATCCGAAGATCCTTGTCTCTTATTTGTTCCTTAGTCCAGTCAAGTTGACACCCAGGATTAACCATCACAATTGTTATGCCCAATGCCACCTTTTCTGGCCTCCTGTGTTTGAAATGAATAGACTGGAAAGAGCAATATCAGTTAATTTCTACCAAATTGACAAAACTAGCAGATAAGTAATTTCTTTCACAATTCTCTTGAGTCACACAGAACATAAAGACAGAAAACTGACCTGCTGTCATGGCAGAGGTATTGACTATTTCTTAGATAGAAAAAAATTAGATGTTTCAGTGACGATACCCAGCATGAGTAGATGTATGCTTTAATGTTTCCACTATTTGAAAGTAGGCCACTCAGTCAACNAATTGTGCTGGATAGCTTTAGTGTCAACTTGACACATCTGGGTTGAGGGAGCCTCAATTGGGGAATTGGCTCCATTGGATTGGCCAGTGGCCACATCTATGGAGTATTGTCTTGATTCTTGAGCAATGTGGGAGGGCACAGCCCACTATGGGTAGTGCTAGTATATAAAAACCCTGGGCAGGTTTTTATATATAGTATAAAAAAAGCAGGTTGAGCATGGGCCAGGAGAGCAAGCCAGTAAGCATCATGCTTCTATGGCCTGTGCTTCAGCTCCAGGTTCCCACCCTGATTTCCTATGCTGGGCTCCCTCAGTGATGAACTGTGACCCAGGAGATGTGAGCCAAATAAACTCTTTCCTCCCCAAGTTGGAATTGGTCAGAATGTTTTGTCACAGCAATTGAAAGAAAACTAGAATAATGACTGACAGATCTCATAAACTTTACTATGCTTTATCCAGAAGTATATATTACTTTTCAGTTTGCATGGTTTTGGTCACTTAGAAATAACATTTAGTTTTAGTACTTATCTTACCTTGTTTTACTAAATCCAGGAATGTAGTTTAATTTGCTATTAGAAGCACCTCACGTTACTGCATTTTGGTACCCTAAGGAATATTGTCGTATTATTCAGGGTTCTCTAAAGAAACAGAAGCAACAGGACGAATATATAGCTATATACAATTTATTGATATGCTCACGTGACAGAGTTCAAGGAGTCCAACAGTAGCTGCACCTCATTGGAGAGGCTGAGAATCCAGGGAACTGCTCAGTTCGCAAGGCTGGAAGTCTCAGTAGTCCCAATTTGGTGCTGAAGGCCCGATGTATTCCAGGAGATCTGCCGGTCTCAGTACACGCTGGGATCCATAGGGTTGATCATAGCAGCAAGACAAACTCACCAGTGAGAGAGAGGCAAGCTACAGGAAGAAAGGGACCTGCTCCCTCTGCCGTGGCCTTTAATACTGCCTGCCGGCAGAAGGTAACGCCCACATTGGGGGTGGGCCATCCAGGTTGAGGTGGTCCAATCCGAAGATCCTTTTCTCTTATTTGTTCCTTAGTCCAGTCAAGTTGACACCCAGGATTAACTATCACAATTGTTATGCCCAATGCCACCTTTTCTGGCCTCCTGTGTTTGAAATGAATAGACTGGAAAGAGCAATATCAGTTAATTTCTACCAAATTGACAAAACTAGCAGATAAGTAATTTCTTTCACAGTTCTCTTGAGTCACACAGAACATAAAGACAGAAAACTGACCTGCTGTCATGGCAGAGGTATTGACTATTTCTTAAATAGAAAAAAATTAGATGTTTCAGTGACGATACCCAGCATGAGTAGATGTATGCTTTAATGTTTCCACTATTTGAAAGTAGGCCACTCAGTCAACTCTTCCTTCCACAGACATAAATACATACAAATAATACTTTGGAAAGGTGGTTAATTGGGAAAAAAGTATGTGACATGTCAATCAAGTGATATGTTTCACAGTTTAAACAATAATATTTAGAATTTATTTAGTCCCTTTATAAAAAATGAGGTGGCTGAAATTGTCTGAGTTCAAGTTTGGATCTTCAGTTTTGTTCCATTGGTCAACCAGTCTGTTTTTGTGCCAGTACCATGCTGTCTTTTGACTATAGCATTGCCATTTAGCTTGAAGTCTGGTAAGGTGATCCCCCCGTATTGCATTTTTAGCTCAGTGTTGCTTTGACTATTCAGGGTCTTTTGTTTTTCCATATGAATTTAAGGATGTCCCCCCCAAGTCCATCAAGAAACTCATGGGGATTTTAATTGGGATTGCATTGAATCTGTATATTAATTTGGGTAGAATGGTCTTTTTTACTGTATTAATTTTTGCCCTCCATGAGCATGGGAAGTTTTTGCATCTTTCAATGTCATCTTCATTCTCCTTCTTCAGGGTTTAAAATTTTTGTTGTAGATGTGGGAAGATCCTGTTTGAATTAGGGGCTAGTTCTCAGTTACCATCCCTCAGGGCACCATTTGGGAGTCATGGAATTTCTCTGTCTTCACCACAGTAGGGAGCAAGCAACATGGCCTAGGCACATGATGCTAGGCAGAGCAGCAGTATACCGCAGTGTGTAACTGGGGGTTTGTGATTGGCTCTGGGAGCTGATGTCATTTTGCTTATAAAAGTGAGGTTGCAGCAGGCAATAAATTGAATTCTCCATTACCATCATTACACAAAATTCCTGGCTGTTATTTTTCCTCATGTACAGGCCGAAGTAGCCCTGGATATCAAGTGTCATAGCCAGTGCACTGGACAGCGGTCCATCAGACCACCAACCTGGTAAGCTGCTGTGGGGCTAGACAGAGACCTACCAGGTCACCAATTGTTAAGTGAATTGTGAGTGGGTGTAGGTTGAAGATAGGCCATCAGCCATCAACCTGAAATTCCCATCCAGAGACCAGTAGACTTTGGGCAGGTGGGAAAGCATGTCCAGATGGGAAATCTTCCATTTTTCCAGGCTAAGGACCTGAGTTGGAAGTAGCTCTCAGGTCAGGTTATAGAAGTAAACAGCTGACCTACGGTGGCCTCAGGTGGGCACTCTGGTCCCATTCCCTTATCTGGACTACACTGTACCTGATCCCAGCAAAAGAAACTTCCACAGTAAAGATCTTTGATGTCCTTGGTTAGGTTTGTTTTCAGGTAATTTATTTATTTCATTTTTTTCTTTTGAAGCTATTGTGAGTGGGAAGGTCTCGTTTTATTCCTTCTCCAGTTGGACCCATTTTATCACTGAATATTTCTGCATGCTAATTGGAGGTAGGCAAGACTATCCAAAACTTGAAAAAAATGTAGAAAGGTTCAACGTTTATTTATTTATTTATTTATTTATTTATTTATTGGTCTTTTTGAGACAGGGTATCCCTGTAGCTCTGGCTGTCCTGGAACTCACTCTGTAGACCAGGCTGGCCTCGAACTCACAGAGATCCCGTGCCTCTGCCTCCCAGTGCGTATTCAAGAAAGCGTGTGGGCCACCCACCAACACGGCATGTCTTTATTTCTGTACGTAGTAAATCAATGTCCTGTGTCTGCATCAAGTCCCTGCACCCCTGTCGTGCCTGCCGGGCGGAGGTCAGAAGAGGGATGTCGGATTCCCCTGGCCTGGAGTTCCTCTGGAACTGGTTCTCCTGGAACTGGAGTTTCAGACGGTTCGTCACACCGCCTATGGGGGCTAGGGAATCGCAACCCGGGTCCTCTGCAAGACGGCAGCAGTGCCCTTAACTGCTAGGCCATCTCCCAGCCCAAGAAAAGGTTCTATTTAAAGTGTTTTTTTGCCTGTAATAACATGATGCCAATTGTGCTAGTTTACAGTGTTTCAGGATCCAACATTAGAGCACACTTAGATGTGTGAGAAGGTTCTGAGAGAAAAACCTTAACTATTTGAAAAAAACAAGGAACAAGAAAAGATGGAAACTGTTCCAGCTGATAGTCAAGTTGAACAGCTGTGAACAGTGAGATAAAAGGAAGTAATGTACATCCCAAATCTAATTTGCTATTAGCTCGCTATCCCCTTGGAGGAATAAACGCTACCACGACTGATGCCACAAAGCTACACCTCTAGTGGTTAGGAGAATGTTATAAGCCACATAAAGCACGCTGTCCAATTTACAAGAAAATACGTAATTCATGGGATTAACAATACCATCCAAAAAGTTGTGGTCATAGTCTGAGTAATCTACCAGAACTATTAGTAGCTGTTTAAATACCTATATATCGATTGGCTTGTGTTTCATTCGTAGATTGAAAGGTTATATTTGGAAAACTTTAAGCCCATGACAAGGAAACGCCAAAGTTGCCAGAGTCCAAAACAACAAGCCTCCAAGAGCACAAGTAGAACTGTTTTGCTCCATCCACCTGGGCGCCTTTTCTAAGCCTAGGGAAACAATCTGTGGAAAGGGGCATGGTAGAATATAGGGTTGCTATTGG
The DNA here is from genome assembly GCA_009823505.1 of Rhizomys pruinosus. NCBI lineage: Eukaryota > Metazoa > Chordata > Mammalia > Rodentia > Spalacidae > Rhizomys > Rhizomys pruinosus. The sequence continues at coordinate 69,638 of VZQC01006583.1, forward strand.
GTGAATGGTGAACCCTACAGCAATATAGTCCTGGACATCTTATTGATAAGCTTGATTGAACTAACAAACCCCCCCATCTGGATGGTGGTGACCCTATGGGGCTGTGTGGGTTTGGGAGACAACTGCTTTGTAAATGTGGTTTTAAGTGAAGAGGCCTTGTACTCTACTTAATTTACTTCCATTGTTAAAATGAACAATAATAAAGAGATCAAATAAAGGACGATACGTTTGATAACCGACAGAAGCCCGATTGAGTTTTCAGATTAGCGGGTCTTCTTGGGGCTAAAGAAGCAACCAATTTTGGAGTCTTCTACAGGTTCTATCTCACCCACTGCTTTCCCTAGTGGCTGTACAAACGTATTACATTCCACCACGCATGGACTGGTGGTGTTCTCCCTTTTCGCCCGCACTCTCTCCATCACTTTGGTCACCTTCGTGGTCTTAGTGATCCTATGCCAGTCTTTTGGAGTAAGGTGATATCTGCAAAGTGTTTTAGGTATTTGCATGTTCTTAATTATCAGAGTGGTGAACAGTTAAGATGTTTTCCCGGCTCGGACCATCTCTATTCCTCCTCTGTGAAGTCTCTATTCAAGATCTTTGCTCCATCTGTTTGAAGTGAGCATTTGTTTTTTTCGTTTGTTTGTGGAGAAGCTTGTATACGCTCGGAAATTAATGCTTTGTCCAGAGTATCTGCCTGTGAAAGATTTCCTCCCACTCTGTGGGTCTTCTCTCACTTACCTGTTGCTTTCGTTGGATGTTACAGAAGCTGTTGAGTTAATGAGGTCCCATTTTGGGTCATTTGTCGATCTTATTTCTGTTGTGCAGCTGCTGTCCCTGATTTAAGGAAGTCCTTTTTCCTACACCTATGGCTGTAAATCTGCTGCCAGTTCTGCTCGTATCAACCTCCAGAGTTTGGGGTTGACACGTTGAGGTCTTTGGTCCTCATCTGAGAGTTGACCGTTTAGTACAAGGTGGAGAGGTAGGGGTTTATTGTTTTTTCTTCTACAAGTGGTGATCCAGTTTTGCGCAACACCATTGCTGTAGATGCCGTCTTCCTCCATTGTTGTCTTCTTGGACCCCTTGTCAAATATAAGGTGGCGTGAAATTGTAGAGCTTCAGGTTTGGATCTTCAGTGTTATGTCCTTGGTCAACCTGGTCTGTTGTTTGTGCCAGAAACCAAGGCTGTTTTTATGACTATAGCCTATAGTATAGTTTGACAGTCTGGTACAAGCTACCCCCCTGTATTGCTCTTTCACTCAGGGTTGCTTTGGCTATTCGGGGGTCTTTTGTTTTTTCCAATGAAATTAGGATTGTTGTTTTCTTTTTCCAAGCCTGTGGAAGAAACTCTTGGGGATGTTTGATTGGAGATCCATTAAATTTACTACTAGTGTTGGGCAAGTGGAGAAACCCTTAGAATCTCCAAAAGGAGCCTGTCCCATTTGACCCATATACACTCCGGGTATAATACCCACAAGACCTTACTACTACTGCAAAAGATACATGCACAGCTATAGTTATTGAGCCTGTTCACAATAGTAAAAAAGCTGGAACCAGCCGAGGCAGGTGCCCCTCAAGAGAGAGTGGATAGGGAAAATTTGTGGTACAATGTAATACAATGGAGTTGGCATGCAGGCAGTAAGAAGAAAGACAAAAAAACTTTGCAGAATAAATGGATGGAGCTGGAAGACATTATGTTAAGTGAAATAACACAGTCCCAGAAAAACAATGAACAAATGGTGTCCCCTCATATAATGGATGGCTATTACCAAATACAACCCGAATATAAATATTTCTCATGGAGAGGATGCATAGAAAGAACAACATGAAAGACTACATAATGAAAATTGACTGACACTGGGGAATGTGGGAAGGGGGGATGGGATGGGAAGAGGGCAGCGTGGTATATTCGAATAAGGCACTATTTAATTGACTGAGTTCACAAGTACCCGAGCGTTTCGCCTAGACCTTTCTAAGGATACATGGTGTTTAGGACTCAGTAAAAGTAAATAATGTGTTATTAAACAAAATTGGTTTACAATAACTCTAGATACAAACGGTAAGCCATCTTAGTTAAGATGTAGGAAATATAATTCGCTGTTGTCCACATTTGTTTTACCACAAAATCTGTAGAGCAAATAACTGTTGAGGGATTGGCACTACGAGAATGGTCGCTCTATAATTTCTCTGTGTACATATCACCTTGTAGCATCCTTTTTTTTATTATGGTTACAAGAAAAAGTTTTTCTTCTTTTCTTTTCCAAGTAATCATATTATCCACCCTAAACGACATGGGTGAACTTGATGAATCTGTGCCTTGATTCCACCCTATAGTTAGTATAATACAACGGGTCTCTGGAGAGTCATGGTTAAAAAAAGGGGGGGGGATACAGCAACATGAAATCTTTTTGTCAAACAACCTTACAAGTTCAAATCTTAAAACTAACCACGGAGAAAGATTTGTTTGTTCCAACAGACAAAATTCACCAACTTAACGAACTAGGCTGAGAAAGAAAGATACAATTTTGACATTGGTAGGATGTACAAAAAGTGGCAACTGAAAGGTTGACCCGTCTGAACATTGAAAGGAAAAAACCTCAGATTGCCATAAACAGCGAACCCTTCTGTGGATCCTACATGTAACACTATTTATAATGGAGTCCTAATAAAATTTAACACTTCTAGGTGCCACAAAGGTGTTATATGAGAGACATTCTTCCGACCCCACCATGAACAAGGAGAAAGTATGATGAGATGAGTGCGTGATCTCCAACGTGTAAATTGAGACAACTATTATAGGATGTAAGCTCTTATAAAATGTAAAAATGGCCTTCTTTAATTGACTAATAGACATAGGAACTGTGAAAAGAAAAAAAGATTAAGGGTCAAAACCAAATTAATAATAAAGACCGGTGGGCGATGTCACTTAGGCAAATATATAATGCAGGTATCCTGACATCAGCAATTTGGATATTAGTTCTCATACCATGGATGTGTGGCAGGGAATGCCAAGGCTCTCACAAAAGGTAAGGGTCCTTGCCCCTAAGTTGGGTACCTGAGGAGGAAGGCAATAAGACCCTGCTGCCGAAGACCAGACATTAACATGGGAGGGATTAATTGAAACCGCAACACTGCAAGTGTAACAGAATGGCCTCTGGAATGCAAGAAGATTGTTGCCAAAGCCACTAAACGCAATAAGGCAATATGGGTCTGCCCTGAGACAAGCAGAACTCCCACCTCAACAGACCAGATGACACCCCTCACCTGCACCTGCGAGAATATTGCAGGCAGGGCACCATGTGCCTGTTATCCCAAATCTAATTGGCTACTAGCTTTTCTCCTTGGAGAGATAATTTTGGCTGATGCCACTAATGTCAATCCTCTACGGTTAAGGAGATGTTATAACGCACAGTAAGCCCGGTCATACTAACAGGAGTAAAAATGTAACTCATGTAGGATTAACATATCATCCAAACATATGTGTCATATCCAAAGTAACCTACAAACTATTAGGCTGATTACATACCTATACCTAATTGCTTGTGCTCATCAGTAGGATAGAAAGGTTACTCCTGGACAACTGTCGCCCATGAAGGAAACAGCCAGAATTGACCAGATCCAAGCAACAGCTCCAGAGGAGAGGGACTGTTTTGTTTCTTCTCATCCACCTGATACCCCGTTTCATGCCTATGGATGAAATACTGCGGAAGAGAGGCGGGTTAGAATGTAAGGCTGTGCGATTGGGGTGATGGTGAAACTACACAAACGGATGTAGTCTGGACACTCATTTGATCAACTTGAATGAACAAACAACCTGTCCACCCCCCCCACCACTGGAGTTGTGAGGTTGGGGGTTTGGGAACAAGAGCCGGCAGATTGGGTTTTGCACAAAGATGCCTGTACTCAAGTGAATTATCACTTAAGCTAAAGAATGAAAAAAAAAACAAAAAACAAAAAAAACCAAAAAAACAGAGAAAGATGCAAGACAGTTAGACAGGAAATACAATGAATCTGGGATGGGGTGGGGGTGGGGGTGAAGGGATAAGGGAAATATGCCTGATCGAATAGAAAATGATGTACGAAATGCACAAAGCATCAATAAAAATTAAAATAAAAAAAGAAGCAAAACAACTGTCTAGAATATGCTCATTTAGAACACAACTGTATCTAAAATTGTCTTTTGCTGTGCTCAGATTTAGCAGAGAATATCTCAGGTATGTGTGTCCTTTGTGTATGTACAATGGTGAATCTATAGCCTGGTATCCAGGATTAATTTCCTACCTGCACTGGATCAGAGCAGTGACACTGTAATGCCAGCAAATCAACATCACTCATTTCAGTTCAGATTTGATTTTATATGTCCTTCATTTAAAATAATCACAGTAAACAAAATAATACAACAAAAATATCAAAACTGGGTGTTATATTAATCTTGGAAACCTGAATAAAATTATAAAAAATGCACCAAAACAAGTAAACTCATCAAATTAATAATATATTTAAATTATTTTGTTCATTCGTTTTTTGTGTGTGTTTGTGTATGAATTTTTGCTAGAATGCATTTAAATATGTTCATCCAATGCAATGCCAGTAGAGGTGAGAAGAGGCTGTTGGATTGCTGGAACTAGAGTTATGGAAATTTGTTAGCTGCAGTGTTGGTTTTGGGCCTGTATAGCAGCCAGACAGTGTTCTTAAATATTGAAACAACTTTCCAGCCTTCAACACATTAACATTTTGAAAACAAAACAACAACAAAAAAAGTAACTGCCATTTCAATAAAGGTAGAAAAAACATATTTGGAAAAATTCTGCACTGCATCTTGAAACTGGTATAAAAAGTCACACTTACCTGAGAATATTAATTCATCTTAGGATGAATTAACCAAGAAAATGGAAACCAAGAAAATGGAAATATTTACTATGGCATCCATTCAATGATGAAAGTAGTAAAGGTAAGAGATTAAAATAAAAAAAAAATCACTGCATACTCATAAAATACGGTTTTCTTTTTTAATGTATATTTTATTGAAATTTTTGAATTTCTTACAGTAGATCTTAATAATATTTAAACCCTTCCCCTATCTGCACCCCCTGTCCATAGTCCACACATGGGATTTCATATATTCTATCATATGTGCTAAGGCCTATCAAGTCAGGTTAGTGTATCCAGATGTCCCTCATTCACTGAGGCCTAGTCAGCCTATTTGCCATCAGTCACTTAAAGGAGATTAACTCTTCCTCCTTGTGCTGGATAGCTTTAGTGTCAACTTGACACACCTGGGTTGAGGGAGACTCAATTGGGGAATTGGCTCCATTGTACTGTAGCCACATCTGTGCAGTAATGTCTTGATTGTCGAGCAATGTGGGAGGGCCCAGCCCACTATGCGTGGTGCCATCCTGGGCAGGCTGTTGTGTACTGTATAAGAGGTCAGGCTGGGCATGAGCAAGGGGAGCAAGCTAGTAAGCAGCACTCCTCCATGGCCTGTGCTTCAGCTCCTGCCTCCAGGCTCCTGCCCTGAGTTTCTGCCTTGGGTTCCCTAAGTGATGAACTGTGACCCAGGAGATGTAAGCTGAATAAACCCTTTCCTCCCCAAGTTGTTTTCAGTCAGAGTGTTTTGACACAGCAATGGAAGAGAAACTAGAACACTCCCCCAGCAGTGATCAGCTAGTAACAGTTCCTCGACTATTTTTGGGGTATGTATGAGTTTCTATTTGTAAGATTTAGACAATGCACACAAAAACTATGGGCACTAATGTCATAGGGAAGCAGTGATATAGTCATTACCCTGAATAAAATACAAAACAATTAAAACAAATAGTTGCATTTTTTACCATGATGCAAAGACAATAACTATTATATTAGTATTATTTACAACAACTATAATATTTTAACTTATAAATAATCTAAATTATGGACTAAATGTTTCCTACAAAAATTAATAATGGATTAGATGCTACCAATGTGATAAATATACTGGTTCAATCCTGAGTTTTTTTTCAGGTTGTATATAATTCATCAAAATCTAAGTCAATTAGTGAATTTGAATGTGTTACTGTAGAGAAGTTAGCATGCTAATTCTAAAGTATAACTTGATACAGAGAACTTGATATGCCACAGTAGCATCAACACACATCTTTCAAGAATAATTATTTTATTAATAATGGTGGTAAATCAATTGCCATTACTGAAAATAAGAAAAATGCATTTGTACAACAAAACATCACAACAAAACCAGTTTCAGGTAATAAATATAAATGAAGCCAGAAGTGTTGTCAATCCCCTGGGCTTGCTGGGGAATTTCATGGTCCTACCGTGAAGGAAAGGGGGTGAGAGGCGCAGAGTCAAGACACAGACCCTGGGAGTCAGGTGAATGCAGGGAGAAGTCAAGCTTCCACAGACTCATTTATTGGGGGTAAGGTTAGGGTTTATGTACTGTTTGCTTTCCACTCTCCTATTAGTGGAGTCATTGTGTCGCCTTGTGATTGGCCCAGGTCCACAACTCATCTGCTTGCATGGTTGCCTGTCTAGGGTGGCTTAGATTGATGAGGGATAAGCTCTGCACAGGCACATTGCATAATTCTGAGAGTACAGGCTACTACATTTCCACCCTTTGTATTTAATTTTGCATGAGGAGGGGTCCGGGTGGGAGTTCAGGTGCTATGTCTGAACTTTGTTGGCCCCACCACTGGCATTCTGACATATTGACTGTGCCTGCCTTAGGTTGCCCTGGTTTTGTAGTCTTACCCATCATTGACTAACCATCCATGGAAGGAAGAGGCCAGGAGTGGTACTACAGAGGAGAGAGACAAGCTCATTCCTATGAATTTTGGATGGATGGGAGCTAGATGCAAATCACCTCATTGGGAGGAGTGCATGTAGATTCCCTATTGGTCATTGATGAGAGAACCTGGGGCATTGTTTCGTTGACCTGACATTGGCTGAAGGCAAAGTAAAACAGACATCTGAAGAGAAAAAGGCCGAGAAAGGCCAGGAGGTTAAGGATGCCCCAGGTGACCAATGTAGCAGGATCAAAAATTGACTTTAGCTTAGACCATACCTGAGAAACAAAGCTAGTATCAAAGGCTATGACTTTGGGGTGGGTAGAGTTAAGGGAGACAATATGAGAACCAAGGGTCAAGGTGTAGTTAATAAACTGTTGAGACAAGGGACCTTTAGTAATGTGACCTAATGATGTCAATGTGTAATATTGAAGACTTGGTAGGAGTCAAGCAGAATGAGGAAACCCTGGGGTCCCAACTCATTTCTCCCTCTCATTATGTGGCCTTTAAATCCTTGAAGGGTATTCACAAGAGTCAACCACAATTCTTGTTCCCAAGATGGAATGATCTCTGCTAGGGGGATTGTATTGGGTCCTTAGTACCATGATTTTAATGGAATTTACCTACTGGACAATAAATCTGACAAGTGAGTTAAGGATGTGTGAGCCACGAGTCAGAGCAACTAGAAGGATAATACCACATGTCTTCAGCTTTCAGCTGAGAAAGAAACTGGCTCTTTTGAGGGAGTCTTGACCCTAACCTGCCTAGCCAATTTTTAGCTCCTACTTTCATCACATTAGCCTCTGAGGAGGTTACCCTAATTGCCAAGAGAGAATTGAGGTGCTGATCATTCTGACTTCTTCCATGCTGAAAAGGGGCATAGGAGGTGGTGACTGGGTGCCAGGTTAGTGTCTTTGAGTCATGCATGACTGCCTTCCATATGCTGTCCTTCCATTCTTGGCTCAGCTCCAGGACTTGGCTCCTGCCTGCAGGCCAGCATTTTCTTTGCTCTGCTCCAACAAGAAGGGGGGAGGGAATACCGCTGGAGATCACCCGTGGAATGAACTCATACACACACACACACACACACACAAGCACACACACACACACACACACACACACACACACAAACACATGTGTGGAGAGCAGGGAGAATAGGAACTCTGTTTATTTTCTGTCAGTGAGGTCTATATATTCAAGACTACTGTGCTTTGGGCAAGGAAGTGGGGAGCAGGCGGAAGGGAGGGGTAAGCCAACTTGGTTCTAATGCGGGAGGCTGCAGAGCTTTGGTTTGTGCAACAGGTAACTAGAGGGGTGGCATTCTGCTCAATTCCTCAAGGGAATGCGCATGGAACTTTGCAGAGATAGGGTGAAGCAAAAATCATTGTAATATCCCAAATCTTCTGGCTACAGATAACTCTGGAAGCCCATTGAGATATCAGATAACTGGAGACCTCCCGGGACAGGTCTTACAATTTCTCGCTTCAAGCCACGCACGAAGTTCCATTCCCACAACTGGGGTACCCCTGCTCAGTGGATTTATCTAAAAGAACCCCGTAAGTATATTTACAGAAAGAACAAAATCTTTGACTAGTGCCTGTGAAGGTGAGGGTAGCTAGGTAAATTGTCTAGGCAGGGAACCAAGAGAGGAACAGGATGAATTAAATATCCAAGTTAAAAGCCCTTTACAATTTCTCAAGGAGGGGTTCTGGAGTATCCACTATTGGGCTTCTCCTTTTGTTCATTTACCTACATGTCTGGATTCAGGATCTGCTTTCCAAGAAAGTTTGATAGTTAAGGTGTGAGTTTTCCCTTAGGTATTTGCTTAAAGAGAAAGAGGAAACTTTATTATTTGGTAACAAAAGATCTCATATGACTTTAAATGACTTAAAATCTAATGTTTGGAGGCACAATCTCTCAGACTTTAAAGGAAATATAATGCTTACTTATCTTTTGGTTATACTTTCCTTTTGGGTGTTTAAGTCTATACAGTTACCCAGATTAGCCAACTTTTGTTTTCTGCCAAATTGGTATGGGCATTATGTATGGTGGTTATCCATCCAGAAAGGCTGAGTTACACCAGTGTAATACTTTTAATTATGCTATAATATTCTAGATAAGGTTTGGACAAAAGTTCAAGCAGATTTGTTTAATACTGACTGGAGGAGGGATTTAACACCATATGTTAAGCAGGCATAACCCATAAGATCGATTTAAACAATTTCAGGCTTATTTTAAATGTAAACTGTTCATTACAATTACTAGAAACGGGAACAATATTTTTCTTTTTCAGACCTCTTATCTTGATTTATAGTTTTCCCAGAAAGATAGGAGTTGTAAGACATACTGGAAGACAAGTAATAAACTGGTAAAGATAACCAAACTCTTCCAAACTGTTTCCTCCTGGACTGCATGCAGGTGGTTCAGTGAGATAGAACCTAGCTTTTTGAGCCAAATTATCTGGTTAGGTCAAAGGAAATATCAAAAGCAATTCTTGCAAGAAACATAAAATACTTTTTCAGTAGCCATAAGTAACTCACTATTTGTCTTTGTCCATTTAATCCAAACCTCTTACAGAGATTCAGGTTCAAGCCAGAAGTGGACTGAAAATTAACAACTCTCTATATTTACAATCCTATTCAGACCACTAGTAAGCAAGCTTGAGTGTTCATACCAATTTAATTTAATACATGTATCTTATAATTTTACTATACCTTGAAGTGCCATGTGACTGAAGCCATGAAGAACCCCAGACTGCCTCCCAAGATCTCCATAGCAACCAGGAACAGAAATTATCTTGCTAGTTTCCTGATTGTGAACTTCTGAAACTTTGGGGGAGACTTGGTTCTTCACCTTTCACCACCAGTTTACTGGTCTCTCCTGGTTGGTCCTACATTTTCACTTTTCTGCATTCATCCAATTATCCTTTGTTACCATCCCCTGAAATGTGAGCTTTCTGTAGCTGCAGTAACAACTGCTACCTCAGGGAAAGGAGAAAGTAAAAAATGAAGACATCAGAGCTCAGCTCCTCCTGTTTTCTTGTGAAGAAGCCTGAAGACTTCAGACCTGGCTCTCTGTTGGCTTCCTTGTAGCTCACCTGAGTCTGAAGACTTGCCAGCAAGTGACTTGCAGGAGGGTCCCAGCACCTGAGGGATTTCTGCCCCAGGACAGGAAACTCTCCAGCCAGCTTCCAGATCACACCCAGGAGCTGAAGGCAGAGGGAAGCATTCCTGGCTCAGCCTCAAAGAGTCTTCACGTGCTTGGGATATGTGATGGATTCTTCCATACTGCTTCTAGTCTTTAGGACATACTGCTTCTGAAATTAAGGCTCCAGAGTTTCACACCTGTATCTTCAGAGATCTGGAGAATCCTAGTTTGGAGACCTACTCCAGAAAACTGAAGTTCTAAACTTTGAGACAGAATGAAGCCAAGAGAATTTTCCCAATCCAATGATCTACTCTCCAAAGGACTCCAAGCCCAGTGAAAGAATATCTAGGGAGAGGTAAGCTGAGCCTGAGCCTTTCCACCAAGATGGAAGAGAAAAGGAACGTGAACTCTTGTTCTTCTAAAGACCCAAACAAAAGAACAGGCTGAGAATTCCATGAAGAAAACACACAAAATCACCCACTTTTGGGTGCCTAAAGGGATTGCAGGTCTGGATTGGCACAAATATTGGCAAAAAAAGCAGCAACAAAAGAAACATGCTGACACAGTCTGCCATCATCCCTTTCTCACTGAGTTAGTCATGAAGAGGAACTAGAGCAACCCATTATGTCCATTGTGATGGCAGAGCAAACAGCCACCAGCCCAAACTTAGTAGCAAGAAACTCCTTGAAATTGATTCAGCCAAGATCAACCCACTGAAGGCATGATGGAGATAAGTCATGTTTGGATTTTCTTTTCTCTTCATAAAACAGGAAAATGGAAAATTATGATATTTCAAGAACATGGTAAAACAAGATATCTCAAATTTTACCTAAGAAATTAATGTCTTTTTCCTGCCAGATGTGGTGGCACACGCCTTTAATCCTAGCACTTGGGAGGCAGAGGCAGGTGGATCTTTGTGAGGTGTCAAGGCCAACTGGTCTACAGAGAGAGTTCCAGGACAGCTGGGACTACCAGGGAGACCCTGTCTCAAAAAGACCAAAAAAAAAAAAAAAAAAAAAAAAAAGAATTTATGTCTTTTTCCTTCCACAATTTTCATAATTATCAGTTTGTTGGTGATCATTCTGGTTGTCAAATATTAGAACTTTCATTCTATAGAATTCGTGACCCAAAATAATGAAATTAAGACAGGAACAATTCTGATTAAGAATATTTTGCTTTGTTAAGAAATTCAATGGTGAGTTTTGATCTTCACATGATAAATCACATCCATGATTTGCTAAATAACAGAGTATCTGGCAACCACAAGTTGTACTTCAATTTACAAAGAAGAAATAACTTAAAAAGTGCTTTTCTAACTAGTGAGACACCTCAGAGTATATTACAAAGAACGTTTTCTTATGCTATTAAAATATCACACTTAATTTACTTGATGATTCATATGAACATGCTTTTCACATTTGCATATTATAAGTGTAAAGATAAAACTATGTTTTATAGTTTGATTTATGATGTTGTTCTCTTTAATATGTTTATATTTTAAGGGATAGTCTTGAATAATACTCTATATATAAGTTAGTTATAATCTTTAATGAGGGCTCAGCACTAGAGAAGCAGAGGCAGGGAGATCCCAAGGCCATCTTTGTCTAGATATCAAGTTCCAGGCCAGCTTTAGCTTCAATGAAACCCTGCCTCCAATAAATAAATTAAATAATAAATAAAAATATAATAAATACCAAGAACACAAATAAAACAAAATATTAATCAATAAATATTGTCTGGATTTTCTGCAGGAAATCCAAAGTTGGCATTATTTCTGAGTTTCATTAGGAAAATGCACATTTTTTATAAAATCTAACCTTTAATTTTCCTAAAAACTGTTTATTGTAATTGGCCAATGGTAAATGATCTCAAATCAACTTTCATTAATTTCTGTCTTAGAAATTTTATGGGCCAATTTCCCAAATAGTTATTTCAACTCTAAAAATGCAGAATGTCTTGAACTTCTTGAATGAACAGAAAAGAAATTCTGACTACTGTATCCTAGGTGTATGTAATTATTGCTTTTATGTATTTATTTATTTACACAGTTCTTTTTTCCAGATGCTGGAACTCATGGAACTCACTATGTAAAGAAGGTTGGATTTGGACTCACAGAGATCCACCTGCCTCTGCCTCCCAAGTGCTAGAATTAAATGTGTGCACCAATTATTGCATTCTTAATTTTGAATTCCATTTAAAATTTCATAATTTTTCATATAGAGAAGTGGTGACAAATTAGAAGTAATCACACCTACTGATTTCTCTGATGGACTTTCCTAAAACTTTCTCTTTGTATGTTGTAAATTTTCTTTGAGTTGTGAGTGGAAAGGCATATATTTTTGAATAGTTTGTGATAGCAGTTAAAAATAAGTTGATTATTAAAATTCCACTTGAGAAGCCAGGTGGGGTGGCTCATGCATTTTTTCTCAGCACTCTGGAGTGCCAGATCTCTGTGAGTTCAATCCCAGTCTGTACTACATAGCCAGTTCAATGGCAGCTGGGACTAGAAAGAAACCCTGTATTAAAATGATCAAAAGACCCCAAACAAACACAATAAAATAAAATAAAATAAAATACCATAAAATAAAATTCTATTTGACAAGCTATTGTGGATGAGGGAAATTTCACAAGGCTGCTCCTCAAGATAAATAGATTATAGCAATGAATTGATGCTGACAGAGGGAGAATGAGTTCTCTCCAGGGATTAGGTCCCTTTTGAAATGATCTAATCTCCAGGGGGCAATCCTAAACACATGTATATGAGCCTCTAAATGGATTCAGTATATAATATATATTATATAAATATATGTTTATACAAAATAATAATCAAAGAACAGGAAAACAATTTGTGAGGGAGTTATGGAATATGAGAGGATTTATAAAGGTAAGAGGTGGAAATGGAAATAATTTAAATAAAATACTCATATGAAATTCTAAAAAGACTTAAAAATTTAAATCAAATGATACACATTTAAATATGCAAACTTAAAAATAATGTGATAACAATACTTCTATAAGTTGAATATGAATTAAATATTTGGAGAATATATGATGATCTCAGTCATCAAGTTTCAAGTAACTGTTCCTAGTAGCAGTAATTCACAGCTGCCCTATAAACTTGCTGTTTGAACTTTTTGTGAAATTTGGGGGTTAAAATCTAACCTTAGTATAATCAGTCATCCCTCCCATTATTTACTATCAGGCTCCAATTGAAGTAATATACCCTGGGTAGGCATCAGCAACAGTTAACTGAAGGGAGTATTAACGGGACCAACACAAAGTAGGCAGTTATTTCTCCAGGGGTGAAGTGTTGCAAACTAGTGACCATGAAGAAGTTAAGAAATAAGACAAATGGGACTGCTCTCCTTTTGCAGCTGAGAGCATATCATATTAAAACCAATTCTTTATGAGAAGTCAGAGTTCTGCTTTGATAAATACTGGCTGGAAAGGCCTCGCTTTGAGCTCTGCCTTATTTCAAGTGTAGACTTCACAATACATTTAATGAGATTTAGTCTCCCCTTCAGGTGAAGTTGGGTACAGTGAATTAAGAATTGTGAAGCAATATAACTTTCAATTCTACCTATAATTTAATAGATGTGGAGCTAGGAGCAGTTACATAACTAGCAGTTAAATTTAGGACCACAAACGAGTTTGCAGTTTATTCTAAATTCCAACATAAAATTCTCTCCTGTACTTTCATCACATTGAGTCACAACATCATCTACATCAGTTGGCCTGCCACATTGGCAGAGCACTTAACTTTTGCATGACTGGTGGAATATGGAGAGTTTTAGTACATTTAGAATATTTCTAACACAGAAAATAATTTTATAAAAAATTGTTAGCTTTTTGCTAAAAACATTACACGCTTCTTTAAGTTCATTGCCACTTTTCTGTTTTACAAATCCAGTGAATTGTGAGGTGGAAATTATGCACTTCTTCAATCCAGAGGCCATGAGAGTAATCATCACATTCAACTTGATAAGTGAAAATTAATAGTCATTACTTTTCTGAGCTTTTATGCATATTTTGAACTTGAAGCTATTTAAATCATTAATTATATTATTTATCGTCTTTGTAGAAAGAATACTGAAAATAAAAGACAGTTTTTCATATATGAAAACATAAATAAACATCAAGGAATTATTTGCAATATAGTCACATATTGGAATTAAAGTAGAATTATTTATAGAATATGAGTAATATCCATCAAAACGGAATGAGAGATTAATTAATTAAACTAGTTTTATCAGTTATAGATATATTAATTTACTTTGTTAGTTATGATTAATATAATATTTTAACCTAAAATATAATAATTACCTGATTATAATTTCATTTTTCATTAAATTTGTTTGGACAGTCAATAACATGGAAATAAAACCACAAATTTATGTTTTGCTTTTTTATTAATAATAATGTACTGTTAAATATTAGTTTATATTAAAAAAGCATAAAATTATATTTAAAACATTTTTACTGTGCTTTGGTGCATTTCATATAATAGATCGTAATGAAATTTAGACTCCCTCTCCTATGCACCTCCCTTATATCCCCCTCAGTGGATTCAAGAATTCTGTCATACATATTGAGTCCTATATGGTGAAACATTTGTACTACCATGTCCCTTTATGCAAGTTCATCTATAGGAGGCTAGTCAGCCCCTCTAGAGTAGGAGAGTAAAATTATTTTTAAAAGTAATTGCTTGTTTGCTCTTTTGAACAGACTCATATGTAAATGTGGTTCGCATAAATTTATTTTGTAGTCCTCACAGGATTTGAACTTGTGATTGTCCTGTCTCTGTCTTCTGAATCTTGGAATATGCCAATTTTAACATGTGGTGTTATTTCTAATAATACTCTGTAATAGTGAATGTAAGACATATCTTATAAAGAGCAAATGTCTTTAGTAAAAGATAATTCAGATAAGCATGCTATGTATTCAGAGAATATGTGAGGTGAAAAAAAGAAACATATACATAGAATCAGAAAACTCTGGGGACAGCTATTCCAATTTACTCAACAGGTGTTTAAAGAAGCAGACACACCGGTGGCAATACTTTCAAACTTACTTTTTCAGAACAGATATTTTATGACTTAATGCAAAGTTATAATTCTTATTTTCTCTTGAAGTTTTAATACAAAGTATCTCTCACTTTATTTTGAGAAATTAAAATTCACTTTAGAATTTTAATAAATATTTTAGAAGAAGTAAAGATTAAACCATTTAGATTCAATTGGCATTCTATCTTAAGAAGAGAAAGTTTAATAATGAACACTGGCAGGTAAATTTTTATTAGAGAAAAACCAAATATGAAGAATAAGTAATCGATGATGAAAAATGAGAATAATCTTGTATATTATTCAATTATGAACAAATAGTTACAAGAATTTTTGAGGTGCACAAATATTTATCAAGACTATATAATTTCGAAAATGCTCTATTAGAAGTTATTTTATTACAGCATTTTTAATACAATAAAAGTGCTTAAAATCTGAATTTTGAACAATTGGAATCAGTGGTGATCACTAGACACCATATGAAGGCTGGGAATTGAATCTAGTTCATTTGAAAGAACAGCAAATACTCACTGAAACAATCACTGAAACAGCTTTCCAGCTCTGGTAGCAAGAAATTTTATGGTGCTAAATACTTAGAATAATATGTTATTTATTAATCTATTTAATGCACTTGCATTCTGTGAGGCAATTTCATTTGGAAGACAAAATATATAGTGAGTCTGGGCATCATTAGAAGAAATTCTTTTTTATTTTTGCATTTACTTATTTATTTTTTATAATGTATAAGCTAACTAAAAGTATTTCGCCAGTATTATTTGAATTTATATGGCCAGTTCTAGTGATCTGAAAGCATGCTTAATAATATATAGTTCATACTTACACAGATAACTATATTATACAATTAATTTACTTTTTAATTCATAATTATCTTTATTCAAAGATAAATGACAATGTTTGTTAGTTGTAATGTCATTCCACAGCAAAATATAAGATGCAGCTTTTCACAACTAGCGAGAGCTTGATATTTTTAAGAAGAAATATAGAATCAACGAATCTAAAAGCTGGTTAAAAGATAGACAAAATAGAACTCTACCAAGTTAACAAAACAATAAAACAAAACAAAACAAGAAATAAAGAAAAAAGGAAAGATCAACTCCAAATCAATAGAATTCATCATGAAAGGATAAACCTCCAACAGACAAAAGATCAGACCATCATACGGGATTACTTCAAAAACCTATACTGCAATAAATTTGAAAACCTAAGAGAAATGGATGAATATTTGACATCCTGGGAACCAACAAAGCTTAATCAAGAAAAGATGGGCAGTTTAAACAAACCCATAATATTTGAGAGGATGTAAAAGAAACCTCCCAACTAAAAAAAGTCTGGGCCCAGATAGTTTCACAGAGAATTCTATAAAAACATTTAAAAGGGCCTACAACCATTGCTACTCAAACTGTATCAGAAGGATAAAAACAAGGGAAATCTCCCAATTCTTCTATAAAGCCAGCATCACTCTAATACCAAAAACCAGGCAAAGATACAAGCAAAAAAAGAAAGCTATAGATCCATCTCATTAATGAACAGAGAGCAAAAATTCTCAAAAAAAATACTTACAAATACACAATATAGACCCACATCAAAAAGATCACCATCATGAAGCATGGATTCATACCAGATTCAAGGATGGTTCACATACTTTAATCAATAAATATCATAAAAACACAAATGTACTGGAAAACAAAAATCACATGTCATCTCAGTTGATGCAAGAAAAAGCCTTGACAAGAACCAGCATCCCTATGTTGAAGTTCTAGAGGGAATCAGACTGAAGGGAACCACTCTTCAACATGATCAAAGCCATATATAGCAAACCCACTGCCAGCATCATCTTAAATATAGAAAAATTGGAACCATTTCCCTTAAAGACGGGAACCCAGCAAGGCTGACCCTTCTTAACACTCCTCTTCAACATAGTGTTTGAAATGCTTGCTAGGGCAAAAATACAAGAGAAGGAAATTAAAGAAGTACTAATCGGAAAAGAAGAAGTTAAGCTGTCACTATTTGCAGATGATATGATATTTTACCTAAAGGATGCTAAATACTCCACCATAATGTTTCTAGAAATGATTGAGTTTCAGTAAAGTGGCAGGATACAAAATTAACCTGGACAAGCCAGTATTCTTTCTTTAAACCAACAATTAGCAATTTGGTAAGGATATAAGAAGACCTTCCCACTCACAATAACCCCCCAAATGATAAAATACCTGAGAATAAATCTAACCAAAGATACCAAAGGTCTCTGCAACAAAAATTTTAAACCCCTGAAGAAGGAGATTGAAAATGACATCAAAAGATGGAAAGACCTCCCATGCTCATGGATTGTAAATATTAATGCAGTAAAAATGTCCATTTTTCCATAATTGATGTACGGATTCAATGAAATCCCAATCAAAATCAATGTGAGCTTCTTCACAGACTTGGGAAAAAATCCTTAAATTCCTATGGAAAAACAAAAGACCCAGAATTGCTAAAAGCACCCTGAGTGCAAAAATGCCAGGGGAATCACCAGACTTCAAAATATTACAGGGCCATAGTCATAAAGACAGCCTGGTACTGCACAAAAAACAGACCCATATAAAATGGAACAAAACTGAAGATCCAACTTGAGCTCATAAATTTCAAGCCACCTCATATTGACAAAGGGCAAAAAAATCTCATTAGAGGAAGGATAGCATCTTCAGCAAATGGGCTGTCAAACGAACTCACCATGTAGAAAAGAAATTATACCCACTACTCATCCTGTACAAAAATAAACTCCAGGTGATCAAGTCTTAACCTGAAATCCAAAACCCTGGAAGTGTTAGAAGAAAAAGTTGGTAAAAATCTACAAGACATAGGTAAAGGAAAAGACTTTCTAAATCAGACATCAGATGTGCAGGAAATAATGTCAACAATTGACAAATGGGTCCAAATCAAATGCAAAAGCTTCTGTACAGCCAAAGAAACAATCAAAGAAGTGAAGAGAAAACCCACAGAGTGGGAGGAAATCTTCACCAGTGATTCATCTGACAGAGCATTAAGGCCAAGAATATATAGAACACTCAAAAAACAAAAATGTAAGAAAACAAATGACACAGTGGAGGAAAGACAGCATCTTCAGCAAATTGCTTTTGGCATAACTGGATCACCACTTGCAGAAGAACAAATATAAATCCCTACATGTCACCCTGTACAAAAGCAACTCCAAATGGGTCAGAGACCTCAATGTGAAACCCTAAACTCTGAAAATGATAGAAGAAAATGTTGGTAGTAACCTATAAGTCATTGGCATAGGAAAAGACTTTCTAAATCAGCAGCTGCACAAAATATCAAGTCAACAATTGACAAATGTAACCTTATTAAACTCAAGAGCTTCTGTTCAGTGAAAGAAAGAAACAAAGAAGTGAAGAGAAAACCCACAGAGTGGAAGGAAACCTTCACCAGTTATACATCTGATAGAGCATTAACATCCAGAGTGTATAAACTACTCAAAAAGACAAAGGAGGAAGAAAACAAATGACCCACTCAAAAGACGGAGTAAAGAGCTGAACAGAGGCTTCACAAATGAAGAAGTAAAGATGACTGAGAAACATCTTAAAAGGATAGTTTGACTTCCTCTTTTCCAATTAGTACTCCTTTGCTTTCCCTTCCTTGCCTTATTGCCATAGCAAGCATTTCCAGCACTGTATTGAAGAGGAGTGGTGATAGGGGACAGCTTTGCCCTGTTCCTGCCTTTAAGGAGAATGCTTCTAATTTTTCTCCATTTAGAATGATGTTGGCTGTGGGTTTCTTGTATATGGCTTTGATTACGTTGAAGAATGTTCCCTGTAGCCAACTTCCCTCTAGGACTTTAAGCATGAAGGGATGCTAGTTTATCTCAAAGGCTTTTTCTTTGCCAATTGAGATGAGCCTGTGTTTTTTGTCTTTCAGTTCATTTAGGTGTTTTATGCTATTTATTGGCTTATGTATGCTGAACCATCCCTGCATCTCTAGTATGAATCCAACTTGGTCATGAAAGATGATCTTTTTTACGTGGGTCTATATGTGGTTTGCAAATATTTTGTTGAGAATTTTTGCATCTGTGTTCATTTATGAGATTAGTTTATGTTTTTTTTTTTTTCTTTGTTTGTATCTTTTCCACGTTTTGGTTTTAGAGTGATGCTGGTTTCATAGAAGGAATTTGGGAGATTTCCCTCTGATTGTATCCTTCCAAACTGTTTGAGTAATGATGGCTGTAAGTCTTGCTTAAAGGTTTTATAGAATTCTGCCATGAAACCATCTGGGCTTGACCTTTTTTTTTTATTTGGGAAGTTTCTTATTACATTTTCAATTTCCTCATATATTTTGGCTCTGTTTAAGTTGTAAATCTCTTCTTGATTAAGTTTTGGTGAGTTCCAGCATTTCAGATATTCATCCATTTCTCTTAGGTTTTCAAGTTTAGGAAAAATATAGGTTTTTGAAGTATTATCATATTATTGTCTGAAGTTTTCTTTGTCTGTTGTGATGGTTCCCTTTTGATCACAAATGCTATTAATTTGGGGTTGCTCTTTATTTCTTTTGGTTAATTGGACTAGATAGCTATTTATTTTGTTTATCCTTTCAAAGAACCAGCTTTTGGATTCACTGATTCTTTAAGTATGAAAACAAATGGCCCATTCAAGTGACAGAGTAAAGAGATGAACAGAGACTTTACAAATGAGAAAATAAAGACACATGAGAAACATCTTAAAAAGTGTTCAATATCATTAATTATTATGGAAATGTGAATTAAAAGCACTTTAGATTATCTTCTCACTCCAATAAGACTGGCTAAATTCAGGAAAACAAAAGATACCAAATGCTGGAGAGGTTGTAAGGAAAGGGCAATACTAATCCACTGCTGGTGGGAAGGCGAACTTATACAACCACCATGGAAAGCAGTCTACCACCAGATCCAGATATAACACTCCTGGGTATATCCCCACAAGTCTCATCCTACCTGCACAGATACATGCACATCTATGATTATTGCAGCTCTCTTCACAATAGTGAAGTGCTGGAACCAACCCAAGTGTCCCCAACCAATGAGTGGAAGAGAAAATGTGTTACATTTACACAGTGTAGAACTATGCAATAGTAAAGAAAGAGGACATCATGAACTTTGCAGGTAAATGGATAGAACTAGAAGACATTATGCTAAGTGAAACAACACAGTTCGAGAAAAACAAAGGACAAATGGTATCCCTCATTTGTGGATGCTAGTACCATATACTTAGGAGTAAGGCAAATGGAGCAATATATATATATATATATATATCTCCTGAAAGCAACTATGCCATTATATTATGAATACCTTAACAGGATCTAGAATTAACCTGCCACTTATTTTCAGACTTTGTAATTGTGGTATCTGGAGGGTATGCATGCACGTTTTAGAGTAATATAAAATTAAAGAGGAAAAATGCAGGTTCCAAAACATGCTTTGAATTAACATACAGTTTACTTTTAGACATCATAATTTTGGCATACATGTGAAGAATATATATACATATTTTGGAGCAATACAAATTTGAGGGAACAACAACAAAGGACTGGGTCAAAGAACTGACTGAAAGAGTTAACTTGGGGCTGGAGAGATGGCCTAGTGGTTGGGAGCGCCGACGCTCTTGCAGAGGACCCGGGTTCGGTCCCCAGCGTCCACATGGCGGCCGAGAGCCGTCTGAAACTCCAGTTCCAGGGGAAACCGACACCCTCTTCTGACCTCCGTGGCATTGCACGACACGGGTGCACAGACTTGCATGCAGACAGTACATTCATACACATACAGAAATGAATAAAATTAATTAAAAAAAAATTAAAAAAAAAAAAAGAGTAAACTTTACCCCGAAATGTTAAACCACTGCATAGAGAATTTTAAAAAAGACTGAAGGGGCTGGAGAGATGGCCTAGCGGTTAAGAGCGCCGACCACTCTTGCAGAGGACCCGGTTCGATCCCGAGCACCCACATGGCGGCTGAGAATCGTCTGAAACTCCAATTCCAGGAGAACTCCAATTCCAGGGGAATCCGACGCCCCCTTCTGACCTCCGCGGCATTGCACGACACGGGTGCACAAACTTGCACGCAGACAGTACATTCATACACATACAGAAATAAATAAAATTAATAAAAAGAAAACCTTAAAAAAGACTGAAAAAGTGCAGGACATGTATTGCAAAATGCATGAACTCGGGTGGAGTAGTGAGCATGGAAATGGGAGAGTCTACATTGGATTGAGAAGCATTGTATGAATTGCACAAAACATCAATTAAACACATTTAAAAAGAAGGTCATTGTCAGCATCTTTTTGCAAACTATAATCTAACCTGGCCCTTTACTCTAGAGAATCTATTTTATCTTCCCAAGCTTTAATAACAATAACATTCTTTAGAAATTATACAGAATAAAAATAATTGCCAATTGTTTATTTATTTAGAGATTTTAGTCTCATGAGAATTGTCTGAAATATAGCTAATGAATATTCTTACCATCTGTTTCTTAGTTACAAGATGGATATATCTGTCCATTTATTCAGATTACTTAATCTGTAACTTAATGGAATTTCAAAGGGATTCCAAGCAAAAGTGTTATCAACTATATCCACCAAAGTCTGAGCTTCAGAAATCATATTAGCCATTCAGATCTGATAGAAAACCAAGTGAGTTGTTCTTCATATATTGATATTCATCTCTACATCTTCTGATTACCTAACCCAAATACATGAATATGCATTTATATGCAATTTCTTATCCACACCCAAAAATGAAATTCATAGTCTTTCTCTCATCCATAGAAATTCCCATAACAAACTCTCCTTTAATACATAGCAACAATAGTCATCTGTGGCTCCACAATGATTTACAAAGCAGAGGTTAAACTTCTGATCTTTTTTTTTTTTTTTCTATCTTTTTGAGACAGGGTCTCCCTGCATTCCCAGCTGTCCTGGAACCCTCTATGTAGACCAGGCTGGCCTTGAACTCACAGAGATTCCCCTGCCTCTGCCACCCAAATGCTGGGATTAAAGGGATTTGCCACCCCACCTGGCTCACCTTTGATCTTTAAAAACTGAAAGGTAGATTGGAGTCAGTGAATCCAGGTCCTGTTTTCTTTCTTAAAAAAATATAGCTGGGTGTGGTGGTACATGCCTTTAATCCTAGCACTCGGGAGGCAGAGGCAGGCGAATCTTTTTGAGTTAAAGTCCAGCCTGGTCTCTGGAGTGAATTCCAGGACAGCTGGGGCTACAGGGAGACCCTGTTTCAAAAAGACAAAATAATTGGATTATTTGTTTTATAGATAATATTTCTCTTATTCTTAATCACCTTTATACTTGCTTCTCCCTTGGTAAGCTCCTGCAGAACTCCTCTCCAGCCCCGGAAGTTCATGCATTCTGCCATTTATGCTCGGGTACATTGCACCAAACTATTCTCTCTGCCCAGCCCTCAGTGCCAGGTCATCTCCTGAGCTCTTGTCAACCTATTTTCACAGCATTGAAGTAATAACCCTTCATTCCTCCTTAGCAAATCCAAACAACAATCAATCCTGCACTTTTGTTCCACATTGGGATCTTTCCCTCCCATGGTCCTCCAAATGATGTCCAGTAAGCACGGGTCCTGTCTTGATCCCCTTGTACCATTTGGGATTGCCAAGGAGGAAGCTTAACACTTCCTTAAGGAAAACATGACATCTTTTAGGAAAACAAATCCTCCAATTCAAGTGATATATATATATATATATATATCTCGATACAAGTTGGAGAGAACAACAACAAAAGAACTGAAATAAAAAATACTGAGAGAAAGATGCAGGACAGTTATGGCAGCATGCATGATCTGGGGTGGGGGGGGAGGGAAAGGGGAATATGCCTGAACTGAATTGAAAAATGATGTCTGAAATACATAAAACATCAATAAAAAAAGAAAAAAAATAACACTTGCTTCAACCAGAAGTATTTGTCTCCCTTGATCTGCATAATTTAATGTCATGCATGGAATGACTAACCAATTCTTTATTATAATGGGTTTGAAAAGTTTCCCTGGCCAGGCCTGGTAGTGCTCGCCTTTAATCCTAGCACTTGGGAGGCAGAGGCAGGCGGATCTTTGTGAGGTCAAGGCCAGCCTGGTCTACAGAGTGAGTTCCAGGATAGCTGGGACTACAGGAAGACCTGGTCTCGAAAAGACCAAAACAAAACTTCCCCAAAAGTTGACAAGTGTTTTCTTTAGAAGGTTAAAGAAGTGTATGTATATACTGTTATTTTAGATGTGCAGCTTATTTTATAAAAAGAGTCTGAACATGATGTTGAACATGAATCTCACAAATAAACCTAAGCTAAAGAAACAATAAAGCTCATTGCAGTATCTTCTAGGACAATTGATTTATTTTTATAACCATTGTAGCTTTGGGTTCCACTCCTGTAGCTCTTCATTTAGCTCTCTTCCAGAGTCTTACTTTCACTGAGAAATTTAACTTCAAAAGTCCATGTGCAGGAAAGACAGAAATATTATAAAATATACAAATAAACAGTAAGTAATATGCTTTGAACTTCATAGTCCATTGTGAGAATAATCAACAAAGAATTAGATTTACTTAAGTGGATGATGTTAATTATTATGGTTTACGACCAGGCAATCTGAAGCAGGAGAACAAATCTCAACATGAGGGTTATCTGAAGACCTTGGGCAGGGATTTGGGCAGGCTGGAGCCCTTAGGGGTATCTTATAGGTTTGTCCACATAATAACATAAAGGCTAATTATCTCTCAAATACATTTACTTAATTATACCACTATTGTCAATCATTAAGGCTCAGCCTAGTGACTTACTTATTTGTCATGAAGCCCTACTGACTAATAGCATCAACTTACAAGCAAGGATTTCCTCATTGGTAGAAGTGGAAAGGGGCATATTCACTCAGATTGCATATTTACAGTAACTTCTGAGAAACTGTACTATAAGTCCTCCAGACATGCTCATTTCAATTACTACATGAAACTTAGATAATAGTGATCTTTCTGTTTCCACAAACATGTTGGATGTATAATGAAATAATAGCTCATAGTATGGCAGAATGCAATTTATAAAACTGTTTGTTAATTACTATTTAATTTTATTCTCCAAATATCTTAGTGATGTTTTCATATTTTGTAAAGTGATACTGTACATGTTCATTCAATTTACTGTGATATTTAACATTGTAACAAATTTATCATTTAAATGCCATGGATTAAAATTTTGGGAACTTCTGCCTGTCTGTCTCTGTATGTCTGTCTCTGTCTCTCCCTCTTTCTCTCTCTGTCTCTCTTTCTCTGTCCCTTTCTGTCTTTGTGTGCCTTTGTTTCTCTCTCTCTTAAGATAAAGTCTCTCTGCATCCCCACATGTCCTGTAACTCACTATGGTGACCATACTTGCATGGCTTTCACAGAGATTGACCTGCATCTGCCTCCCAAGTACTTGGAGGCACTTATAACACACCTGACTCAGGAAAAGTGATTCTTCATCAACCAAAGGTGATCCTCCCACAGTATAATGGTGCAAGTTGGTTAGAGGATTGTTCTTTGGTATAGGTATATTCTTGGTCCAAAAACTGTAAAGTATTGGCTTCAAACATAAGAAAATTCTTAACATCTCATTTAGATATATTTTTTTTTCCTCCGAGTGAATATGACTGTTTAATTTACTTGCTGAGTTAAATGACATTAACAATAAAAAGTACAGTTAGGGGGCTGGAGAGATGAGATGGCCTAGCGGTTAAGAGCGCCGACCGCTCTTGCAGAGGACCCGGGTTCGATCCCCAGCACCCGCATGGCGGCCGAGAACCATCTGAAACTCCGATTCCAGGAGAACTCCAGTTCCAGGGGAATCCGAGACCCTCTTCTGACCTCCGCGGCATTGTACGACACGGGTGCACAGACCTACATGCAGACAGTACATTCATACACGTACAGAAATAAATAAAAATTTAAAAAAAAGTACAGTTAGATGTGGTGATGCACACCTTTTATCTCAGCACCTAGAAGGCAGATTTTGAGACCATCCTGCTGTACACGGCAAGTTCTGGCCAACAGGTATTATCTGGTAACTCTGTAAAACCAAACCAAACCAAACCAAACCAAACCAAACCAAACCAAACAACAACAACATGAACAACAGCAAAAACAACAACAACAACAACAACAACAACAAAAACCCAAACCACACCACCACCACCACCACCACCACCACCACCACCACCACCACCCCCATGGACAGCCATCAAACCCTGTTAAACATTTGCTGCTGTTCTTATGTATTCCTACTACAGAACAGTAGAATTTTGGGATGCTCCTCCCACATGAACATCAGCTTTCTTCTCTATGCTAGTCCTACAAGTGTCTTTGGGATTCAGTTGAGAAGTCTTTTCAACTTTGGTCATGAAGTTTTAGCAAAAGCATAACAATCTGACTTCTTTTTTTACCATATGCAATGTATTTGTTTAATTGATTTCCTGCAAACTCTCTGTAGGCCCTATCATTCATTCTTTCAATAAAAATTTTAAGCAATAAGAACAATACCCACCAGTGTCCTCTTATATAGCTTTAATTTAAGGAAGAATAAATGACAAACAGCTGCATAAATATCTGTTTCTACTTATGGCAATTATTAGTAAATAATTTAAGTCAGAGTACATCACTGCACAGAAGAAACCTCTTTCAAATTGAATGTAGAGTCATGTGGTATGTGAAGTGACTTTGAGTTGGGATGGAAAGACAAGTAAAGGTTTATTACCTTTTTCTGAACAACAAAAAGGAAAAGATGTATTGCTTTTGATATGAACATTTTTCACTATGCATTGCTCAGAGATTGGCAAACTCTCAGTTAAAGACAAGGTTCTAGAAAACTGTTTACTTTATGAAGAACATCATCACAGTGAACAAGGCAATTTCACCATTAGAGCTTGAAAATAAACACTGATAATTTTTAAAACATAAGCATATTCAATTTTTTTAAATCTTCCGTCTTAAAACTTTATTTTTGTTTTTATTTTTGAATGGTAAGCCATCTTAGCTCCCCTCTTTTTGTCCCCCCAACTTGATGTATGAAGGCTTTTGTTCTCCCTGGGAGTGGGCTGTGGTGTGAGGCAGCCAGGGCTTGCCTGTACACTGACTTGAGACCAGTTTAATAAAAGTGCACACCTTAAAAAAAGTATGCATATTCATATGATCCTACAGTTGTGATATCAGCATGAACAAGTCCCAGACAAATTTAAGCAGACAAAATCCAGAATACAACTATGGAAATGGGCAGCAGGTCACAATTTTAGCAAAGAAATATTGGCAGCTGATTACTATTGGGTGAGGAACATCTAATTTTAGAGAGGGGACGCTAGATGTATTGAATAGAACTCAATAGATGAACTTACACTTAGGAATGTCTAGTGATGCTAACTAAACACAACAGGTCTTTCCCAAAATGAGAAAGTGTATAAATTCCAGTGTGGGGTTATAAAATAGATCAAGATTTACTGACATGTTATGTATGAAATACAAAAAAAATCAATAAAAAATACAAAAAATATGAGTATTTGAAATAAGTAAGTTAGAAATGACTTGCAATGTAGGTTGAACATATAGAATTCACTCTTATTGATTTTCTTTTTTGACTTTTTGAGACAGGGTCTTCGTGTAGCTCTGGCTCTCCTGGAACTCTCTATGTAGACCAGGCTGGCCTTGAACTCACAGAAATATGACTGCCTCTGCCTCCCAAGTGCTAAGATTAAAGGCATATGCCACCAGGCCTGGCTAGAGTTCACTTTTCATTTTTACTGTAATTCTTATAGAGCACATCAATATATCAAATTACTTTTGCTTTGTTTTTAATATTTTAGTTTTTGTTTTACATAATTATAACGTTTCAATTTCATTTACTTTTGTACTTCTTACATGAGTATTTTCCTTAAAAACTAATTCGATGATGCACATGATATATTTTTTTCCAAATGAATTATTTTCTAAATAAAACAATGATATTTTGGGTGTCACTGTAGCTGTAACTGGTCACAGATGTCAATAAGATATTCCCATAAGAAGTGCTTTCTAAAATTTATCCTTTTGAATATGGAATACTTGGATGACAGATATAGTAACAGATCGAATATGCTTGGAAAGCTATATGTAACAGTAATTCCAAAATGCCAAATAGTATTTTAATTAATTAACTAGTTAATTAACTAATTAATTAACTAGTTAATTCATTAATTCATTTTTGTTGTTTTCGTTTTGAGATAGTGTCTCATTGAAACCCCAGTTAGCCTGGAACTTGATATATAAACTGGACTGGTTTGATTTCATGGAGATCTACCTTTATCTGCCTCCCAAGTGCTGGGATTAAAGGTATTGCTTCTATGCCCAGCAAAAACTGTAATATTTTCACTGTGCAAAGCCAAGTGTAATCAATAAAAACACTGGCTAATTTTTTTTTATAAATATGAAGGAATTTATTATAAGAGTTATTTTGAAGTTGTAGTTTTCATACATTTCTGAAACAACAAATATGAATTTCTATTTATAATCCAATTTTCTTTAAGAAATTTGTTTTTAAAGCCAATTTCTATTGAAGCTTTGTGCATTTCATACAAAATTTCCAATCAAATCTAAACCCATGCCCCCTTCCTTGCCGCCCCACTCCACCAGAGCTCATGCATTCTGCCAAACATATTTTTCATCTTTTTCTCAGTCTCTTGTAAAATTTTCAGTGCAGAAGTTTACTGTTTCAAGCAGAAGTTCACTGTTTCAGTGAGTTCTTTGACCCAGTCTTTTGTCGTTGTTTTTGTTGTTGTTCCTTCCAATTCGCATCACTCCGAAATATGCATATATGCATGCCACATATATCTTTTAACATCTTCAGTTTATGATTTCTTTAGTTTTTATTTATTTTTGTTTTTTATTTTATTATATTTTATTTCTTTTTAGCTGAAGGAAATTGCTATAATCTCTTAAAAAGACCTTTTAACATAGGATCATTTCCATTTTCCATCATAGAACAATACCCCTTTAGGTGATAACTAGAGCAACATAAATAACAAAAAATATACAATTGAAATAAGTAAATTACTTTTGTTAGAAAGGAAAGTAAAATATGTACATAGAATATTTTTTCTCTAAAAGTTGTCATATTTTCCTTAAGTGAGTGCTCGAAGGCTCCTCCTTGGCAAGCCCAAACAGCCATCAATCCTGCACTTGTGCTCCAAGTTGGGGTTTTTCCTGCCCATAGCCCCCAAATGAAGTCCAGTAAGCACACGTCTTGATCCCTTTGCACTGGCCTCCATGATACAGCCGAGTTAGTCCAACAATGGCAGTCCATATTCTAACGAGGGTGCATTCCCAGTAGCTGCTTAGTTCACAAGCTGGATATCTCAGCTGTCCTCAGTCCACATTGGAAGGATAAAAAGATGTATCTCATGTCCTTGAGGAGTGCCAAAAGCAGTGGCAGACACAGAGCAGATGCACCTTCCTGTAAGAACTGAAGACAGGCTCAACAACAGTGCTCTCTTTTTCCTTTTTCTCTTTTTACTAAGATCTCAAGTTTTGTGTCTGCATTGCAGTTTCTCTGGTTGTACTGATTATTTATTTCGAGTTGTACTTCCCTTCTCGATGCTTAGGCCCTCTTTACTTCCTCACTGGTGAAGTCTCTGTTCAGCTCTTTACTCCATCTTTTGAGTGAGTGATTTGTTTTCTTACTTCTTCATTTTTAGAGTAGTTTATATGTTCTGGAAGTTAACCCACTCTATGGGTTTTCTCTTCACTTCCCTAATTGTTTCTTTCATTGTACAGAAGCTTTGGAGGTTGATGATGTCTCACTAGTCAATTGTTGACATTATTTCCTGTGCTGCTGCTATCTGATTTGGAAAACCTTTTCCTTTGCCTATGTCTTGTAGGGTGCTGCCAGCTTTTCCTTCATTCACCTTCAGAGTTTTCGGTTTCAGGTTGAGATCTCTGATCCATTTGGACTTGAATTTTGTACAGGGGGAGAGGTAAGGGTTTAATTTTGTTCTTCTACATATGGTGATCCAGTTTTGGCAGCACCAATTGCTGAAGATGCTATCTTTCCTCCAATTAGATTTTTGGCTACTTTGTCAAACATGAGGTGACTGAAATTGTGTGAATTGTGTGTGTTCAAGTTTGGATCTTTAATTTTGTTCCATTGGTTAAGGGGTCTGTTTTTGAGCTAGTACCAGGCTGTCTTTATGTCTATAGCCCTGTGGTATAGCTTGAAGTCTGGTAAGGTTATGCCCCCAGTATTGCATTTTTCTCTAAGGGCTGCTTTAGCTATTCAGGATCCTTTGTCTTCCCATTTGAATTTAGGGATTTTTTTTCCCCAAGTATGTGAAGAAACTCATAGGGATTTTAATTTGGATTGCATTGAATATGTATATTAATTTGGATAGAATGGACATTTTTACTATATTAATTTTTCCAATCCATGAACATGGGATGTGTCTCCACCTTTTGATGTCTTCTTCAATCTCTTTCTTCTGGGGTTTAAAATTTTTGCTGTAGAGGTCTTTGGTGTCTTTGGATAGGTTTGTCCCCAGGCTGGTTTTTTTGTTTGTTTGTTTGTTTGTTTTGTTTGTTTGTTTTCTGAGGTTATTGTGAGTGGAAGGTATCCTTATATTCCTTCTCCAGTTCCTTGTCACACAACATTTCTTAGTCAAGTCTAGATCCAATTCCCATTCCTTGCCCCCTTCCTGTCAGAGATCATGCATTCTTCCATACATATCTTCATCTTTTTTGCATTATTTTTAATTCTTTCGATGCTAAAACTTACCGTTTTGGGTATAATTTTACAGCTAAAGTCAGTTCTTTGACCCAGCCTTGTTGTTGTTGTTGTTCCTTCCAATTTATGGTGTTTCAACATATGCCTATATGGATGCTGCACACATACCAAATTATGACCTACGAAAATAAGCCTTAGGTTAATCCCAAATCATAGTTAGGGTTTTACATTTCGATAGTAGGATTGTATGCAGGTAAATAAACAATGTTACTTCATTTGTACATTACATAGCATGTTGATGAGTAACATCAGGTATCATATTTACTAAAAAAAAAAAAACAAAAAACAAAAAACAAAAAAACAAAGAAAAAAACAGGAACTATTCAGTTTGTCTTCTGAAAAGAGAATTGGTGCTTGCATCCACAAATGAAGGCCACAGTTTGTTGTCTGTTTTTCTGGGACTGTGTTACTTCTGGGACTGAATTCTCCATCCTGCTTTCTATAGGGGTTTCATGCATTTGCAAACGTACTAGCAGGGCTGGAGAGATGGCCTAGCGGTTAAGAGCGCCGACCGCTCTTGCAGAGGACAGTTAAGAGATTCACATTGTGACAGCACAGTTACTTTCAGATACAAAGAAATATAATAAAAAAGTTGCTCAGTTTTTCTGCGAACTGGAGATTTGGTGTAAACATCCATATATGAGGGAACCATTGGCCTTTTATTTATTTATTTATTTTTTTTTTCTGGGAGTGTGTTATTTCATTTAGCATAATGGCTTCGAATTCCATCCATTTACCTGCAAAGTTCATGATGTGATCTTTCTTTATTTCTAACACCTATGTCTTGTAGGTTACAGCCAATGTTTTTCTTCTATCATTTTCAGAGTTCCAGATTTCACATTGAGGTCTTTGATGCATGTGGAGTTGATTTTCCTACATGGTGAGAGGTAGGTATTTAGTTTTATTCTTCTACGAGTGGTGATCCAGGTATGGCAACACTTGCTAAAGATGCTTTCCTCCATTGAGTATTCTTGGCCTCTTTATAAAATATGATGTAGCTGAAATTGGATGTGCTCAGGTTTAGATCCTCAATTTTGTTCCATTCATCTACAGGTCTGTTTTTGTGTCCATACCAAAATGTTTTTATGACTATAGCCCTGGAATATAGTTTGACATACAGTATGGTATTTCTCTCCCCCCCCCCATATTAAGCTTTTTTAAGGGGTCTTTTGCTTCTCCATATGAACTTTAGGATTTATTTTCTAGTTCTGTGAAGAAGCCCATGGGAATTTTAATTGGGATTGCATTATATCTTATATTACTTTGGGCAGGATGGTCATTTTTACCATTTTCTTTTACTCTATGGCAAACTAAAGATTATAACGGCTTAAGGATTCATATGTATACTCCAAAGCTTTCAACACCATGTTAATTAACAATCCAAGACCTAAAATATGAAGATCTTAAAAGAGAGAGGTATTTTTTTTCACTAATACACTCTGTTGGCTTTGATTTTTCATTAGTCATACTCACTTATTCTACTGGCATCAAGACAATTCTTATTGTATCACTGCTAATTGTTTTTCCACAGAACAGAGGTCATTGTAATGAACATAAAGGCTTCCCATATGCATTTAATTAGAAATATATCTTAAAAGCATTTTATTTTCTTTGTTACTTAGAGAGAAACAAGCAGGGGTGAGACTGGAGAGATTAGCCAGTGTTTAAGACCACTAACTGCTATTCTATAGGACCCTGTTTCAGTTCCAAGTACACACATGTCAGCTAACAACTGTCTGTAACTCCAGGTCCAGGAAACAAGACACAATCTCTGCCCACTGTGTGCATTGTTAGGGGTGCATTTACATACATTCATGAGAAACATTCATATGCATTTACTTAATTGATTATAAACTGAAATTTGAAAAATAAATCTTGGAGTAATTTTGAGATGCTTTGCTGTCATGCTAATGATTTTCTTCAAAATTCTGATACTAATCAAATTGTTGTTTGTGATACATTAATACAAATGTTTGAACTTAACATCCAAAAGCCACTATAATAATTGAAATTAGCCTCATATGATCTTTAGAGAGTTTTTCATGCTGTCATCTTGGAATCCAATTAAGATTAATAGTTCAAATGTTACTCAATCTGCCATTTGATCTACTGTGTTTTTTGGCCACCTATCCCTTTTTTCTTTGGTATAGTGATAAAAGTTTCACCTTGATACAGCCCTCTTTCTTCCCAGGAGTTTCAGAATTTTCTTCTACCAAGTGGGTTGCATAATAAGTTGAAAGCAAATTTCTTGACTGGATATTGCTGAACATCCGTCCCAGGGTGAATCAATTGTGCTGACTCTTACTGTGATGAAGTGTGAGGAATGGATACATTGATTAGATAATGGGCTCTCAAATTTCAAACATTTTATTTAGTGAAGCAGTTTCTTGCTTCAAATTTTCTTAGGTATGCCAATCCTTAATATTGAATTGTTATTTATAAATGGATTATATTTATTTGACAGGACATATGTATTTTGGTCTCAAACACAAATGTGTCCTTGCAAGATTTTGCTTTGAAATTAAGCCACACTGAATCATGGATAGCACAAATGAGAATAACATCAGTAAGGGCAGAAACAATCTTCATAATGGGCTATGAGTTGCAGCCCATGGGAAATGAGATGGTTAGAAAACAGATTCCCATGGTAAATTTGATACAAAAGGTAGCCAGTGTAAACCTTAAGAGATGAGTGGGTTATGTTCTCATTAAGTAATTGCTTTATGCTTTCTACTTGATTGAAAGTAAAAGCAAATAAAAGCACATGCATTTAATGTTTAGCAAATTATTTAATAAAAATTTCATTTCTCTACTAGAGGAAATTAAAAAAAAACTTTAAATATACTTTAAAATGAGTAAAATATTGGCGTCTAAGGAAAAATCAACTTTTTCTTTTTCTATGCTTTTATTGATGTTTTGTGTATTTCAGACATCATTTTTCAGTTCAATTTAAGCATATTTCCCTTTTCCTTCCCCCCACCCTACCATGGATCATGCATTCTGCCATAACTGTCCTGCATCTTTCTCTCCATCTTTTTTTAAGTTTAGGAATTCACATTTTCCTCCATTAATTTTATATTACTCTAAAATATGGATACATAATTTCTACGCTTATACAGTAATTACAAAGTCTGAAAGTAAGTGGTGGATCAATTCTAGAGCCCATTAAGAGATTTACATTTTAACAACATAGTTGCTTTAAGATAAACAAATATAACACTGATGTCCTTCAGCTTGTCTTTCAACTGGGGATTTGGTTCATTCACAAATCTGAATTTATGGATTTTTTTTCCAAGTCTGTGAAGAAGCTCATGGGGATTTTGATTGGGATTGAATTGAATCTGTATATCATAATAGTGTAAATACAAAATTTAAATTTAGCAAATTTCTTTTCATTTTATGAGAATGGTTCTCCCAAGGTAGCCCCAAATGGCCTGGAAATAGATGTAACTCAGGTTGGCCTCAGCGTCCTGAGATTACAGGTGTTTACCACCAGACCCCACCATTTCAGTAAATGTTTTCTGAGAAAATCACTTTAAATATATATGATAGGTATATTATATGACTATTAATTTCAACATCAGTTAAATAATAGAAATTTTATTAATTATATTTGCTAGGATTTGTATCTTATAGCTTTACTTTAGAACTGGTTCTATTAACATCTTAAATATTTAGGCAGAGCTTATCATTAATATTCTATTTTAGTAATAACAATCTAATTAAAATAGCGAAAATTGGTGGGAAGATAATTTCAAAGATCAATGTACATTGAATTCAGGTCAGTTATCCATGTATTTTCTTTCATAGACAAGTTTGCCTGTTATTACATGAAAGACAAATTTCAAGGTAGGACACTGCCAAGGCCCAAGAATTCTGAATAATAAATTAATTTCCATTTTTTTAGCTTGTGATCTTTTGTGATTTCTTTTTCTAATAGGGGCATCAAATTTTTAGAATACATACAAATCATGTATTGGATATCTTAAAGGTAATAAACTATATTCTTTATTAAGACAAATAATTGGATCAGCGAATGGCTCAGTAAAGATTCCAGCTTCTAAGCCTAAGGATCAGAGTTCAATCCCTAGGAAACACATGGTAGATGGAGATAATCCACTTCTTCATATTTCCTCATCCCTTCACATGTGTGTATTGCACCTGGGAACCTATACACACACACACACACACACACACACACACAAGGCACACACACACACAACACACACACACAGTGTTGGATGATTAACACACACCCCACTTAAAACTAGAATCATTGGAGGCCAAGAAAATTAATCCATAAGTTGAATTGTTTTACCTTTCATAACTAAATAAAACATTATTTTTTTAAATATTGTCTATTCATTTTGTCAACGTGTTGTTGCAACTTATAAATATAAATATACACATAACACACATATTCACATCACAGTCTACACACAACACCTATTAACATTTTCTATATAATTTCCAAATATGTGATTAATGGTTTAAGGCATTATCTAACATTTGACAGAATTTTCTTGTGGGCTTTAATTTAAATTAAGCGAATTATAGAAATTCATTTGGAAATGTACTTTGTTTTCAGAAATAAATATTCTACATTTGTATAATGCGTTGTTTTTTTGTTTGTTTGTTTGTTTTGTTTGTTTTGGGGGGAAACAGAAGTTGGAGTTATAGGGGCCAAAGATTTTCATGAAGATAAAACAACCATTTACATTTACTCACTTTCCATAGACAGTGAGTTGCCAAGCACAAATGGAAGTCTGGCCCTCTTTGACAAATGTTAATGTTAATGAAGGTATTAGCTTTTTCCTGTAAGATTTTACAAGGAGATTTCAGAATACTTCTATCTGCAAGAGGATCATAGGTTTCTAAAAGTTAATTCTGAGACTCTTGAATTTCCACTACTTCTTGTAGCTTTCTCTCTGGCTTCAGAAAAAAAAGAAAAGGAAAAAAAAAAAAAAAGAAAAAAAAAAACAAAAAAAAAAAAACCACTGCTCTTTACTCTTTAGTCACTCTGGAAGTAGAGTGTCAAGGTGGATTTCTACTGAATTCAATAATAGGGGATACTAGTCTTACATAGGGATTCTAGGTCAGCTAAGATTATAAGGAGACCAAATCTAAAACAGGCAAAACAACAACAACAACATCCAAAACAAGAAACATCCTGACTCAACATTCATTCATAAGGCCAACCAACAGGATACCCCCCTCTCAGGGAAATTTTACCTTTTTCTTCTTTAATTTTTTTGCTCCTCGCAGCAGGTTTTTGCTCATTCCTTTCTTGAAACAGTATCTCCAGCATGAAATTGGAAGTATACATCAGAGCACACCCTGCTCTTATCAGAGATGTTGCCTTTTGATCTCTAGGCCTAGTTTCACCTACACACAGCTAGAAATAGAATTCTGTATTTCTGTCCATGATTTCAATGGGATAAGGACTTCTTTCATTACTTTGATGTGTAAAACTTTTATACACACATTCATAAAACTGGAGTTTTTGTGATGCTGGGTTGACAGTAGAAATGCTGAGGATTTATAATATATAAGTGATCTAAAAGAGACATGCTCAGGAGATAGGTTAATTAAAGAAAGCTGAGGGGAGACATTTTTATGTCACGATTGTTGTGCAATGTGTAAAGAAATCTGTCATGATAAGTTATAAGGTCCATATTTAGTTTTTTTTTTGTTTTTTTTTTTTTTGACGGTTCAATGGTTTTTTGTGAAATTTTTTTAATTTTTTAATTTTTTTGTTTATTAAATAATACAAGATATTTAGGGACTACAACACAAGGTAAGAGGCACAGTGAATCAATCAAGAATCACACCTACATGCTCAATTTGCCTTACAAATAGGTAAATTGGTGCTAGCACATCCACAGATGAGGGATACTATTTGTCTTTTGTTTTTTCTGGGAGTGTGTTTCGTTTCCTCAGCATGATATCTTCTAGCTACAACCATTTACCTGCAATGTGCAGGAGGTCATCGTTCTTTACCTCTGCATAGAACTCCATTGTGTAGATGTACCACATTTTCTCTATCTACTCATCAGTTGAGGGCACTTGGGTGGTTCCAGCTCCTCGCTATAGTGAAGAGAACTGCAATAAACTGGATGTGGCCATGTATCTTGCGGAAGCAATGATCTTTTTGGGGACATGCCCAGGAGTGATATGGTTGGGTTCAGGTGGCAAGTTCATTCCATTCATTCCAAGGATTCTCCAGCTCCAACTGCTTTCCATAGTGATGTAGGAGTTTGTATTCCCAAAAGCAGAGGAAGAGTGTTCTCCATTCCCCACAACCTCTGAAGCACTTGGTATCATTTGTTTTCTTGATCCTAGCCAGTCTTATTGGAGTAAAGATGATATCTTGCAGTGGATTTAAACTTGCTTTCTTTAATTATTAGTGGACGGTTGAACACTTCTTAAGATGTTTCTTAGCCATCTCTAATTCCCCACTTTGTGAAGTCGCTGTTCAGCTCGTTGCTCGCATCTATTGAATGGGTCATTTGTTTTTCTTTTTTTCTTTGTTTTTTGACTAGTTTAATATATTCTGGAAATCAGGCTTTATCAGATGTAATCGCTGTGAAAAGTTTACTCCTACTTCCTACTCTGTCGGTTTTCTCTTCACTTCCTTGATTGTTTCTTTTAATGTACAGGAGCTTTTGAGTTTAATGGGGTCCCATTTTTCAATTGTCAACCTTAATTCTTGTGCAACTGCTGTCTGATTTAGGAAGTCTTTTCCTATGCCTATGTCTTGTAGTCTGCTGCCAACTTTTTTTCTATCACCTTCAGAGCTTGGGGTTTCATGCTAAGGTCATTAATCCATCTGGAGTTGACTTCTGTACAGGGCAAGAGGTAGGGGTTTAATTTCATTCGTCTACAAGTGTTGATCCTGTTTTGCCAACAACACTTGCTACAGATACTGTCTTTCCTCCATTGAGTCTTCTTGGCTTCCTTGTCAAATATGAAATGGCTAAAATTGTATGTGCTCAAGTTTGGATCTTTAGTTTTGTTCCATTGGTCAACAGATCTGTTTTTGTGGCAGTACCAAGCTGTTTTTATGACTATAGTCCTGTAGTATAGTTTGAAGTCTGGTATAGAGATCCCCCTGTATTACTCCTTTCACTCAGGGTTGTTTTGGCTATTCAGGGTCTTTTGTTTTTCCACATGAAATTAAGGACTTTTTTTCCAAGCCTGTGAAGAAACTCTTGGGGATATTAATAGTAATTGCATTAAATCTATTCAAGAGTTTGAGTAGAATGGACTTTTTTACTATATTAATTTCCTAATCCATGAACATGGTAGGTTTTTCCATCTTCTGATGTTTTCTTCAATTTCCTTCTTCAGGCGTTTAAATTTTTTGTTGTTGTTGTAGAGATCTATCATGTCTTTAGTTAGGTTTGTTCCTAGGTATTTTATTGTTCATAAGGTTATTGTGAATGGGAAGGTCTCTTTGAATTCCTTCTTCTGTTGCTTGTTGTTGGTGTAAAGAAAGGCTACTGATTTTTCTAGGTTAATTTTGTATCCTGCCACTTTACTGAAGCTCTTAATCATTTCTAGGAGTTTTCTGGTGTCTTTACCATCCTTTAAGTAAACAATCATATCCTCAGCAAAAAGGGATAGGTTGACTTCCTCTTTTCCAATTAGTACTCCTTTAATTTCCTTTTCTTGCCTTATTGCCCTAGCAAGTGTTTCAAACACTATATTGAAGAGGGGTGGTAACAGGGGGCATCCTTGCCGAGTTGCTACCTTTAAAGGGAGTGTTTCTGTTGCTTCCCCATTTAGGATGATATTGGCTTTGGGTTTCCTTCATATGGTTTTGATTATATTGAGGAATGATCCCTCCAATCCAATTCCCTGTAGGACTTTAAGTATGAAGGGATGCTGTATTTTGTCAAAGGCTTTTTCCATGTCAATTGAGATAATTGTGTGGTTTTTGTCTTTCAGTCCACTTATATGCTTGATGATATTTATTGATTTTCCTGTGTTGAACCATCCCTGCATCTCTGGTAGGAAACCAACTTGGTCATGATGGATGATCTTCTTGATGTGGGTCTGTATGCAATTTGCCAGTATCCTGTTTAGAATTTTGACATCTGTTTTCATTAATGAGATAGGTCTGTAGTTCTCCTTTTTGGTGGTATACTTGCCTGGTTTTGGTAATAGAGTGATGCTGGCTTCATAGAAGGAATTCGGGAGAATTCCCTCTGTATCCTTCTAATTTGAGTAATAATGGTAAGTCTTTTTGAAATGTTTTAAAGATTTCTGTGAAACCATCGGGATCTGGGCTTTTTTTAGTTGGGAGGTTTCTTATTACATCTTCAATGTCTTCATATTTTATGGGGCTGTTCAAGCTGTTGATTTTTAGCTGCAGAGTTAGATAGTTCAGTTGTGCTCTTAATGTTTTCCTAATGTAGGCACCCAGGGCTATGAACTTCCCTCTTAGGACTGCTTTTATCCCATAAGTTTTGTGTTGTTGTATTATCATTGTCATTCAGTTCCAGGAATGCTTTTATTTCTTTCTTTATCTCTTCTTTGACCCATTCATTATCCAGGAGTTTGTTGTTTAGTCTCCATGCATTCTTGTATATAGTAGGGCTTATCCTGGTATTGATAATGAGCTTTATTGTGTTGTGGTCTGATAGAATGCATGAAACTATTCCAATCTTTTTGTATTCGTGGAGGTTTGTTTTGTGTCCCAGTATGTGGTCGATTTTGGAGAATGTTCTGTGGGGCTCTGAGTAGATAGTGTATTCTCTGGTATTATGGTGGAATATTTGGTAGATGTTTGTGGGGACATTTTGGTGTATCATATAATTTAGTTCAGATGTCCCTTTGTTTATTTGACCAGTTGACTTGTCCAAAGGGCTCAGTCGGGTATGGAAGCTACTATGAGTGTACTGG
Organism: Rhizomys pruinosus; assembly: GCA_009823505.1. Lineage (NCBI taxonomy): Eukaryota > Metazoa > Chordata > Mammalia > Rodentia > Spalacidae > Rhizomys > Rhizomys pruinosus. Next base: position 108,356 of record VZQC01006583.1, read on the forward strand.
GGTTAATCTGTGACTTGTGGTCCTGGAGAGTTGTCTTTATAAAGTTTGGTGCACCAAGGTTTGGTGCATATATATTCATATTTGTGAAAACTTCATGGTGAATTGTTCGTTTGATAAAAATGTAATGGCCTTCTTTGTCTCTTCTGATTTATTTTACTTTGAATTCTATTTTGTCTGATATTAAAATAGCAACACATGCTTTCTTTTTGGTACCATTTACTTGGAATATTTTTTTCCATTATTTCACTTTAAGGTGGTGCCTATCCTTGAAAATAAGATATAGTTCTTGTAGACAGCATATCGATGGGTTCTGTTTCATAATCCAATCTCCCAGTCTGTATCTTTTGATTGGAGAATTTAGTCTGTTAATATTTAACTTTATAACTGATAGATTTGTGTTGCTTCCTTTCACCTTATTATCCATTTGCATTTTTGTCTAGGTTTCTGCTACTGTAGTTATGCTTTTATTATTTTCTCTTTCTAAGTGACTGGAGATAGTTGCTTCTTTCTTCTGTCCTTTGAATTGCTTCAAGTATTCTCTGAAGTGTTGGTTTTCTGAACAAGTATTCTTTCAGCTTGTTTATGTCACAGAAGCTTTTTCTCTCTCCTTCAACTATAATAGACATTTTTGCTGGGTATAGCAACCTGGGTTGACATCTATTGTCCTTTAACAGTGGGAATGCTTTGCTCCACGTTCTTATTGCTTTCATTGTTTGCATCGAGAAGTCAGTTGTAATTCTGATAGGTTTCCCCTTATAAGTAACTTGTTTTTCTCTTGTGGCTTTCAGAATTTTGTCTTTGTTTTGGCTGTCTACCATTTTAACTATGATATGACATGGAGAGTTTCTTTTCTGATCTTGTCTGTTTGGAGTTCTATGTGCTTTTTGTATTTGTATAGGTTTGTCTTTTTTTAGTTTGAAATTTTCATCTATTATTCTGTTGAAGATCTCATCAATACCATTCTCTTGGAATTCTTCTCCTTCCTCTATTCCTATGATTTGGAGGTTTGATCTTTTCATAGGGTCCCACAATTTCTGCTTGTTCTACTTTTGTGTATTTTTAAATTTTTCATAGTCTTTACTTGAGTTTTTTAGTTGTTCTGTGTTATCTTCCAGGTCTGATAGTCTTTGTTCTGCTTCCTCCATTCTACTTCTGAGGCTTTTTCCATTCCTTTCTTCTTGATTGGATGAGTGCTTGATTTCCTTTTTCACTTCGTCTTCTGATTTCTTTAGAAACTGTCTTCCACTTCTTTCTGGAGTTTGTCATTCTCTATCTCTTGGTCCTTCTTGAGTTTTCATTTTCTTTTTTCAGTTCTCTGACTTGCTCTTTATAGTTTTCTTTTTTATTTATTTGAGCATGTTCATAATTGTACTTCTAATATCTGTGTTCTGAGCCATCCCCAGGGGGATCCCACTGTAGGAATCTTCCACAGGGTTCATCCAGCTTGGTGTGGAATTATCTTGCACCTTTCCCATTTTGTCTCTTTTTCCTGTCCCTGGCATGTGGGTTTCTCTTTGCCTATATTCCAATGCAAATCCCAAAAGCATCTTCACTTTTTTGATGGCTTGCTCTGCTTGCCTCCTTCAGATGCCTTTGTTCGTTTTTTGATTGATTTGTTTTTCTCCTTTTCTCCTTGCTCATCCACAGGTGAATTTCAAAGGGGGAGATTGCAGGAAGCGGCAGAGGCTGACACATCAGGCCTGCCCTAGCTGATCTCATGATGGTCATATTGTAAAAGTCATTCTTATATCTGCTTTGACCCCTGTCTTGTTCAACAGATTCATGTCACAATGCAGACACTTTACTTTTTCTCTAAGGTAAAACTGAAAGAACCTTAGGTTTACAGCAGAGAAGAAAGGATAGATATTAAACTGAAATAGTGTAATTGGTTTGTTTATTGAGTATAGTTTAAAGACTAAACGTTTTTACTTAAGAAACACAAAAGATATTTGATGTGTCAGGGACCAAAGGCCACAATTAGAAACAAGTACATAGAAAGAGGCATCACCAAAAAGATTAATACCAAATTAATACCACTTGACTAGCCATAGCTCAATTTTTTGCGTTCTTGGGGGTTCTCTTTAGTGTCTTCTATGATGATACCTAGTATCTCTAACACTGACCAGATTCATTGAAACATTTGTCTATTAGCATTGAACAGTCCTATAGTTTTTAGCTTTAGAAAACATCCAGTCTGATGCACATTCCGTATCAGTGAACTTGTGGTCCTTTTATTCTTTCTACCAATAAAATCAGCTCTCTTATCTCATAGTATATGGAAGAAAAACATTTTTTTTTCTTATTTGAGATGTAAGGGCACAAATCAAAGAAATTTTGCTTCTTGAATCATTTTGCATATTTAATGCTTAGATTGGCTTTAAGATATTTTCATAAGGGAGATGGAGTAAGGAAACTTAATGATGGAGGCAAAATTCCAAGAAAATAGAGTAAAGAGAAAGGCCATTCTAGAGGGTAGACACAATTAAATTCTTAGTTGATGAAAAATAAATAATTCTGTCAAACTGAAAATACATGAATCTAAGTTTATGTCTTGTATGGAGACTAGATGAAGGAAAATAAAAACAAATTATATACAAAAACACTGTAAATAGTCAATCATAACAATCAATTTCTAAATACAATTTAAATTCCTACATGTTCTCATCTTGCAAATTGCCTTGAAGATATTTGCCACAGGCTAGATTTAAGACAATCTGTATATGTTAATCTCTGTGCAATGATCCTTTCTTCCTCTTAATTCTTAAGCGCAGATTATAAGACTTATAAGACGAAGGGAAAAATAAGCATTTGAGAGTTGTGATGAAATTTCCTGTAAAACAAAATGTTATTGCTGGAGGGATGGCTCAGTGGTAAGAGCACTGACTGCTCTTGCAGAGATCCTGGGTTCAGTTCCCAACACCCACATTACAACTTATACCCATTAATATCACCAGTTTCAGGAGTTCCAGCACTTTCCTCTGACCTCTATAGACATCATACACTTATGGTTCACTAATATACATGCAGGGAAACCATTCATACACATAAAATATAAACCAAGTAAAAATCTAAGGACTTATTTTTTAATAAAGCAGAGGATGGGAGAGAGTATAGGAGGAATAAAGGAAGAGATGTAGAGACTGAATCATGATGGAATCAGCATTTAACAATACCAAAGAGCATGTCACAATCTATCTGCTACATTATTATAAATACTGAAGGAAGAGCAGGCTCAACTTATTATACACATTATTCACAAAAAGATAATAACCAATACTCAAGTGATAGGATTTGAAGTTGACACAAGCATTATGACAGTTTATTCTTTACTACTCTGTTTCAATCTTCTTGACAAGAGTTTAACTATCTTTTTCTAACTCCATTCATTTCTCTAAAGACTAAATTTTCATAGCTTTAGACCAGTTAATTGGTACTTGTTAACTTGAAACAATGCTTCCCATTAATACAGGAAACATTGGCAGATAGGGGTACTATTTCTTCTGCTGAACCCAGGTCTTTAACAAAGGCATCCTCGATTTACAAAATGGTGGGAAGTCTTCTACTTGAAAAGGATTACATAGCTTCATAAAGAATTCTTTTAAAAGAAGAGAGGAAGTGTTTCTATATTTTTGTTGATGTTCAAAGAAAAATGATATGAAGATATCTATGCAATAAGTTTATTAATTTAGTAGAAATATTGGTTTTAGAAGTTGTTAGGTTATTATACATGCAATATCATTTTCTCTGTATAGCAGTTTGGCTTTAAATATTGAGGTGTCTATATTTTCCAATATAAGATTATAAATAAAATTTCCAGTAGAATAAAGTCCATAGGGATTACTTAAAAAAAAAAAAACTTTTGAAGACAGATGAAACCAAAAGAAAGGAAACATTAAAATCTAGTGACAAGATAATATCTCTATGAAAGTTTAACTCTAGAGAGATTAATAATTATCTTACTTAAATGATCATGTTTTAAGTAGTTCAGGATATGCTACAATTTTGTATTAGTGACATTGAGTAGGTTGTTAATTCTGAAATTATTCCACAAAACATTGTAAGTAAAAAGTTAAGGAAAATGTTTTTTTCTTAAAAATTATGTGGTTAGTCTTATTAAAATTTAAAGTTTTATAAAACTACTTATAGGAAATTATTCTAAATATTTTAATTATCTCAAGATTGTCTGTCAAATGTCCATTAGTTCACTTTTTTTTCTTTTCCCCAATAAATTGTAATCCCACATCAGAGATTTTCATTATGGTCAAAACATCATTCCAATTTAATGTACAATGGTTTATGATAAAGAACACCATGGTAAGGTCTGGAATATCAAAGGCTCACTAATGCTGTCATGGTAACTTCTCATGTCTGCCTACTGTACCAAGCAAGATTGTAAGCCACTGTTTGACTGAAGAATTAAAATTAACATTTTCCATCATTTCCAGAACATGATAAGGAGATAAATTCATTTTATATTAACTACACTAATGAATAGTATCAACTTTTTAAAGATGTGAAATATCTAGGTAATCAAACTTTACAAGGTAACCTGAACCTATACAGTTAAAATTATACCGTCTTCCTATATATGATTCATTTATGCCTCATATTCAGAACAATGTGACAGTCGTGACATTTTAAACAGCAAAGATACTGCAAATGATATCTTCCCAACAAATATTGCAAGCCCCATGAGCACATAGGTTAATGACATCTGTCTGTGGCTTTGTGTGCTGTTTGGATTCAGTAAGGTCAGAAAAATTTTCTTTGTAAAATTGCTATTGCACATTTTAAAGATCTTTGTGATACTGAATAGCTCAATGTACAAATAGCTTTAGTTGTCAACTTGACATACTTGGGTTGAGGGAACTTCAACTGGGGAATCTCCTCCATTGTACTGTTCTGATGCCTTTTCTGTAAGGCATTTTCTTGATTGTTGAACAATGTTGGAGAGCTCTGCTTACTGTGTGTGGTGCCATTCATAGGCACCTTGTTCTGTAGTGTATATGAATGACATCTGAGCTTGTGGCAGTGGAGCGATCCAGTAATGAATGCTCATGACCTGTGCCTCAGCTCCTGCCTCCAGGTTCCTGCACTGAGTTCTTACTTTGGGTTCTCTCACTGATGAACTGTGACCTGGGAGATGCAAGCTAAATAAATCCTTTTCTCTCCAAGTCAGTATTGGTCAGAGTGTGCCTCAGCTCCTGCCTCCAGGTTCCTGCACTGAGTTCTTTGGGTTCTCTCACTGATGAACTGTGACCTGGGAGATGCAAGCTAAATAAATCCTTTTCTCTCCAAGTCAGTATTGGTCAGAGTGTTTTTCCCCCAGAAATTGATGGCAAACAAGAATATAAATAAAATGAAATAACACGAATATCAGCTGGGGCAACCATGAACAGTTGCAGAACCCGGGATGAGTGTCTCTGTTCTATTTTAAAATGGCATGGCAAAAGGGAGATGTTCTTTCTCGTGCTTTCTCTCTCACTGGTGAGTTCATCTTGCTGCTGTGACCAGCTTCTTCAGATCACAATTTAGACTGAAGACTGGCAGATGTCTAGGAATCCATTAAGTCTTCAAGCTAGACTGGGACATCTCAGACAACCAGCCTAGTAGACTGAACCACTACCCAGTTCTCAGCTTCTCCGAAACCCTGCAGCCATTACTGGACTACTCTAAGTCTATCCTGTATGCTAATCTAAAAAAAAGCTATGCATATATTTTTCTTATCAGTTCTGTTTATTTGGGGCCATGACTAATATACTTGATATGATGTTCAATAAATATGAGAAACTTTTTAAGTCAGAGTTCAGATCAGAGAAAAACTGTTCTGAGAGAAATCAGAGCAATAAACACATTCTAACTTAAACTATAGTAAGAGTGATGTTCCTCACTAATGGAGCACCTGACACATTATGATGCTCCATGTGAGGAATCAGGCACCACCACAAAGAAAGATTTTATTCAAGGTTACTGTTATCATTGCAGGGATCTAGAATTCAGTCTACACTCAATTACAGTGAAATGACGATTGTAATGTTTCCCAAGACAAGAGGCACAAGGAATGTTAGATCACCCATATTTGCTAACTGGAAAGCAGAGTAAATTTTCTGCATATTTCTGAATGGAGCAAGATGCCTGCCAAAATTCGTTCCTACATTTTATTATTATTTTTTAATTTATTTACTTGTGTATGAATGTACTGTCTGCATATAGATTTGTGCACCCGTGTCGTGCAATGCCTCGGAGGTCAGAAGAGGGCATTGGATTCCCCTGGAACTGGAGTTAAAGACGGTTCTCAGCCGCCATGTAGGTGCTGGGGATTGAACTCGGGTCTTCTGCAAGAGCAGTCGGTGCTCTTAACCACAAGGCCATCTCTCCAGCCCCATCGTTCCTACATTTTAAAAGAAATGTTAGGTGCACTATCTTTCTTAATCCTGTCATTCAAAGGCATGCTTTCCAGCTTTTTACAAAGACATTTATCTTCTTAGTTGGAAAACATTCAAAATATGGTTATTTTAAAGAAAATTACACAGTGGCTCATGCCTTTAGTCCTAGCACTCAGGAGGCAGAAGCAGGCAGATCTTTGCGAGTTCAAGGCCAGCCTCGTCTACAGAGCGAGTTCCAGGTCAGCTGGGTCTACAAGGAGACTCTGTCTCAAAAAAGACAACAAACAAACAAACAGACAAACAAACAAACAAAACCCACTTAATTAAAAATCAGAGCATAGAACTTAACAGATTTTTCAACAGATAGAATACAAATGGCTAGGCAAAATATTTTAAGCTGTTTAACATTTTAAAAAGAAAATGTTTACCCTACCACAGGGAAATAATTCTCCTCCTAGACAGCACAGACTTACACATAAAGGCCCAGTTACATGTCCATGACTATTGAATAGGGATTATATGATAGCTCTATTTTTATTTTTTTGTAAAGTACTCATACTGGTTTCCATGGTTGTTAAAACAGTTTACAGTCCCACAAGTGAATGAGGTTTCTTCTTTCCCTATATTCTCAGTACTCTTTTTTTGTCATTGCTTTTCTGAATAAATAATTAAAAATTAAGGAGGTCAGGATCTTTCTGAAGTGCTGCTCAACTGAGAAGAAAATGTAAAGGTCCCTTAATATATAGACATGAATTTTATTCTATTTACAGAAAAAATAGAAAATGATAAATATTCTAAACATGCTTTCATAGGTTATTTAGTTCTTACAATGGCTTGGATTCCTCCCAACCCAGAGAACTGAAGATGATACTTTTAAATACAATGATTATCATACAACTAATATAAAAGTGACTTATGTTTTACAATGTGAACAACTTAAATCTAAAAGACCTAGTGTGATGTTTCATGTTGAACCAAAGTCTATAGTATTGTAGAAATTAATACAAGAATCACTTTTTGTGCAATGAACTGTGAATAATTAAGTTTTATTAAAATGCCCAATTTGTTTAGGTACATGCATTGCCTAGTTATCTAACTATTCTGGCAAAATTACAAAGAGGGAGGTTGAATCTCTTAAATTAGGAAGGTCATTGAAGTAATTAAGATTGGTGAAGCATATTATTAATGCTTTAAAGGGAAGCATAATAATGCAAAAGCACCTGTTACCCTTTATTATGGCTTTTGTTCTCACTGATATTTTTCTGGGACCTCAGAATATGTATGGTGTGTGTGTGTGTGTGTGTGTGTGTGTGTGTGTGTAGAAATAATAAAAAGAAGCAATATATTTTATAATAAATAATGAAAATATCTCATATTATCCCCACATTTTGAAAACACTTCCTCTGAATTGAAATAATCTTTCCTGGAGAGAAATGGCAAGATTACTGAGGATGCTAATGAAATCTACAAGACTCAGGAATCTAATGAAACTTTCAATGCTGCAAATTCACAAGCTCTCTCCCCATGCTTCAATAGGCAGTGCTAAGTTGATAGGCAGAGGAAAGTCTCTGGTCAGCCATTCAACTAGAAAATTTTCCAGAGACGTCCAGTGTTTGTAGCTTTTTTTGAGTCAGCACCCATGCTGAGATGGGCTTTTCAGCTGCCTTTAGTCACAGGAGCCTTCTAAGTAAATCCTCACACATGTCCCTGGTAATAACGCTGACAAGCTCACTGGTTGAACAAATAAGACTTGGTTCAATCCTCTCATTGTCATTGGTGCCCTATATATTGTGGAATGGACATTTTTGTTTATTACTCCTCCTGAAAAGTCAACAATATAATGTACCCATAAACAGAGACTGACAGACCCAATGAAGAATTGGAGTACATAACTCCTGCAATGGGTAATAAGTCGTGAGGGAGGGCTGATCTGTGTGAGGGTGGAACATCAATAGGACCATCCGGATGTGGTTTTATTTCTTCAAAGTTAGGCAATGGCGTGCCTTCTTGCTTAGTGGAATAGTATGCTCCCTCCAGTGAGTAATAAAAAGTAAAGGCTGAGCTGTATGGAAGTGGATGCTTGGCGAACAGCCCAAAAGTGGCCATCTTTCTCTATGCTATGAGCTTGGAGCACTCTTGGTGAATGGGGTATGGCAGGTGATTACAGGGATGCTCCCCAATCAGCTGACAGCCAAGAACGTATGTTGAAATTCCTGAAAGGAGCATGTATGGGACAAGATTGTGAGTAGGTTGTGGCTACTGTGTGGCTTTCTTGTGGGCAATAACACATGCAACTGAAGCAGAGATGTCTGCCCTGAAACCTGTTATCCATTAAATTGAAAAAGTACAGGTAGAAGCTCCCCTCCATGTTAAATTATGAATTGTTAGGGAAAATGAATAACAATGAAGATGATATTAAGAATTGACTTATCTGTTTTTATAGTAGGCAGAATGGTAGGGAAATAGATTAATAATCTAAAATTTAGAGAGCCCTTGCTATTTACAAACATAGGAAAAATCTTACTGAAAATTAAGATAACATAATACAAATTTTAGAAGATCTTAAAATCTAATACAAAAAGAGAAAATTTATACTTCAGCATAAGATAGGTTCCTTAAAAATGGATCATATAGGAAACTAAATTAAAGGGGGAATATTTTTTCTCTGAATGGCTTGAACTGGAGCAAATGTTGAAAAAGGCATGGAAGAGTCTCACACTCTGTGTTATAGGCTATGAGAAGTCGAGTCAGATGGTATCAGTCTTACAGGGAATAGAATGGAGAAATTAAATAATGTTCTTCATCTCCTCTGGGGGGAAAGGCTGTGTAACTTGAGGCAATATGAGGTTAATAAGTCCTTGATGGACTGTATCACAAAGTCATCAAAGACCTTTGGTGGCTGTAGGCTGAAATCCCAGTGAGTACTAGTGATTGGAAGGCCATTTTAGCAGCAACATGTACTGCTCAGATACTGTTGGAAACAGGCAGCCAATTACAGGTAGATAGAGCACTGCTGTAGTTCCTTGAAGTTGACTAAGTAGGGCCAGCTAGCTCTGCAGAGAACACTGAGGGTAGAGTGGTGTGCAGCATCCTCATAGTAACACCAACACAAACCCAAGATGGTAAGGCATGATGGGTCATAAAAATGATTGAGCATTGTAGAATTATATAAAGGGCTGTGTTCTCAGATATGACACTATACACATACAGATATTGCAGCAAATAGGAGCCATAGCCAAGCATGACTAATTTTCTAATTTTCCCCCGAAGTCTGTATAGGATAGTTTGGTAATGTGAATCCCAACCAACAGACAGAGAGCGTCCATCCAAGTTTGCATCTGATTTCTGATGAAATAGTGGCACAGCTGTTTGAGATGCAACCAACTGCTTTTCAGTGTTCTTAGGATCCACTTCTCAAGAAGGTATTGTAGGCTCAATCAGAAGACCATGGATGGCAAGGCCAGAGGCCCTAGAGAGAAAGAAGCTGTCATTGATTTGTTAAACTGATATGATATACTTTCCAAATTGCATTATAAATGTTTTTGATACCAAGATGTTATTGGTGCTCACAGATTATGTTGATCATGAGGGAAAACAATTGTTTGCAGTGAGTGTCATTCTTCAGAGATTAATAATAGATCAAATTCCCAAGAATAAATGTTTGGTTGACAGGATAGTGGTATCATACTTAGCCATAAATGGAAAACAAATAGTCAGAAATATATATCACTTTCTCTAACACTTAGGAAACCTCATGGAAGAGTAAACAGAAAAAATGAAAGAGCCATAGAAATGAGAGGTTTATTTATCATTTCTGCAGAATTGAAGCACGCGCTCCTGGAGGAGGTGCTCAGCTCTTGAGAGAAGGTTGCAGATGAAACTTACAAGGTATAAAATACTAATGGAATGCACAGATATCATAACTGCAAAACTAACCAAGGCTCTCTTAAAGGTTTTAATAGAAGTAATAATTGTAGATATATGAAAAAATTCAGGCCACATGAGCTGCTTGTACTTTTACAGGAACTTCATGAATGTAGTTTTCATGAATTGTTACTCAAGCTAGAATTTGTTGATGTATTTGTCTTTAGAGTTATGGTTTCTGTAAGTAAAACCTCACAATGATCCTCTGAAGACCCTCAATAAATTTTATCCTTCATTGAACTAGACTTGGATGAGGTCCTTTCTTTGGCTTGTTATCAATATCTTCTCTGGGATGAATACTCATTTATTTATATCTTCACAGGCAAAGTCATACAATACCCAGATTTTGGGTTCCTGGATTTTGTATGTAAAATATTTATTAATGAACAGAATTTAGTATAATGTATACATAAAGTTTTAAATCCATAAACATGTATTAATAGTAACTACGAGGGTAAAACAAATGGTTTACTTTAAACCTTTACCTAAGGTTGAGAATATATCATGCTAAAGTGCTTACTATACAAGAATGGGAACTTGAGTTTGATCCTCAAA
>VZQC01006583.1:135522-170885 GCA_009823505.1 Rhizomys pruinosus
CACCCTTGCCTGAGGAAACTACCCCCCCCCCCAGTGGGAACTAATGTCCCTCAGGCCCCAACAATTGTTGTCTCTAGACCTATAACCAGATTGAAGTCTAAGCAAGCCAGTGAACAGCATTCCTCCATGGCCTGTGCTTCAGCTCCTGCCTCAGATTTCCTGCCCTGAGTTCTTGCCTTGGGCTCCCTGAGAACTGTGACCCAGGAGATGTAAGCTGAATAAACCCTTTCCTCCCCAAGTTGGTGTTGGTCAGAGTGTTTTGTCACAGCAATGGGAAACAAACTAGAACACCAAGTAAGTCTGGCCCCAAGAATACTAGCCAGATATGGCCATGGCCTCTGGAGTCTAGGAAGTGAAGGAAAGCTGAGGTCAGCACTAACAAATATATTTTATTTAACCAAAATCTTATATACTGCCACCAGTAGAGTAATCTATATCACTTTCTGAAAGAAACTGAGGATTCTCGAAGCATCATTTATAAAATGATCTACTTGCAGTTGAACAGAGAAAATACCAGAAAGCTGCTAAGATAAAACAAACACAACGATAAAAGAGAACTGGGAAGAAACTATTATGATAAAGTAGTTTGCAACAATAACCAAAGCAAGAGAGAATACAGCCAATTTGTACTTGGATATTATCTCTTATGTGAATAAAATTTTGGTTATAAAATGGTGAATTTATAGAAACTACATACAATATCATTTACAAAGGGAAACAGCTCAACCTCATAAATTCCAAAGACACACATGTGTGTTTGTGTTTGTGCTTGTTTGTGCGTGTGTGTGTGTGTGTGTTTGCAGGAAGATACCAAACTCTCCTAAATTTTATCCATGCAGGTTTTTCTCCAGATTTATGTTTATGTTAGTTCATTATCTTCTTTCCCTCTGCAATATCTTATGCATGTTTTGTCTAGTATGGGATTTCATTACTATTCCTAACAGCATTTCCCAGATATCTATCTTTGAATTTCATCCTTTACGCAATCACATTTACTATTCATATTCACAGTAATTACTTCATGAAAACAGAAAGGTTAGGGGTGATTTCTCTCTTTAAACAGATTTAAATGGATTCCTGAATTGCAGGCCTTTTTAGGAGATTCCTCCCAGATATGCTACCCAACAATCATAAAAGCATTATATCATATCATATCCAAAACTTCTGCAGAAATACGTGTTGTCCAGGTTATATAATTAACCTAGAGCAATAAAACTCAGGGGAAAAGTAAGGAATAAAACTTGTCTGGAATCCTCCATACAATAGAAAAGTCCCTTGGAAACTGTCTACAAAGAGGAGGTAAAAGGAAGTTCTAATGACCATATTTACCATGGGGTAGCCATGGAACTCTCCTTAGATATATATCTGAATGGAAATGCAGAAGAGCAAAGTAGATTTTTAATCTGAAAGGAAAGAATGCGAGAGTAGGCTTATTATTTGCAGTATTATTCACAGAATGTAAATGCATGGGTCTATATTTCTCCTTGTAGCTAAATGGTGGACAAAACTAATTGCAGAGTTTGGAGAGGCAGCAGAAGGTTTAATCCCAGCACTCTGGAGGGAGAGGCAGACAGATCTCTGTGAGATCAAAGACAGCCTCATCTTCATGCCAGCTCTTGCTATAGGGAAACTATCATACCCTCCACCAACCAAAGAGGAGGTATTTATTTAATTCAAATTTAAAACTGTGGTTTCTTGATCTTAGCCAGACTTATCGGAGTGAGATGAGATCTTAGAGTGGTTTTAATTTGATTTTCCTTAATTATTAACAATGTTGAATATTTTTAAAGATGTTTCTAAGCCATCTTTACTCCCTCACTGGAGAAGACTCTGTTCAGCTCTTTTGAGTAGGTCATTTGTTTTCTTCTTTGTTTTTTTGTGTAGTCTATATATTCTGGATGTTAATGCTCTGTCAGATGTATCACTGGTTAAGGTTTTCTCTCACTCTGTGGATTTTCTCTTCACTTCCTTGATTGCTCCTTTCACTGTACAGAAGGTTTTGAGTTTGATGAGGTCCCATTTGTAAACTGTTGACCTTATTTCCTATATAGCTGATGTCTGATTTAGAAAATATTTTCCTACACCTATGTTTTGCAGATTGCTGCAAACTTTTCCTTCTATCACCTTCAGGGTTTCAGGTTTTATGTTAAGATCTTTGATCAATGTGGAGTTTATTGTAGTACAGGGTGAGAGGTAGGGGTTTAATTTTGTTTTACAAATGGTGATCCAGTTTTGCCAGCACTATTTGCTGAATATGCTGTCTTTCCTTCCTCCACTGAGATTTTTTTCCCTTTGTCAAATATGAGGTGGCTAAAATTTTACGAGTTGGATCTCGAATTTTGTTCCATTGGTCAATGGGTCTGTTTTCGTGCTAGTACCAGGCTCAGGCTATGTTTATGACAATAGACCTCTAATATAGCTTGAAATCTGGTGAAGAAATCCCCCCAGTATTGTACTTTTCACTCAGGGTTGCTTTATCCACATGAATTCAAGGATTTTTTTTCCAAGTCTGTGAAGAAACTCATGGTTATTTTGATTGGGATTGGATTGAATCTGTATATCAATTTGGGTAAAATGGACATTTTTACTTTATTATTTTTTCCAATCCATGACCATGGGAGGTCTTTCCATCTTTTGATGTCATCTTCAATCTCCTTCTTCAGGGGTTTTCCCTCATTTGTGGATGTTAACACCAAATCCTCAGCTGAAAGGCAAGCTGAACATTATTGCTATATTTCTTTTTATCTGAAAGCAACTGTGTTGTTATAATGTAAGATCTTAATGGGCTCTAGAACCCACCTACCACTTATTTTCAGCCTCTGTAATTGGTGTTTATGGATGGAAGGCACATATATATATTTTAGAGTAATATAAAATTAAAGGGGGAAATGTGAATTCTTAAACATATTTTGGAATTAACATACAGTTTATTCTCTGAGGTCATAATTTTGATACATATGTGATGGTTATATAGGCGTATGTTGGAGCTATACAAATGGGAGTGAACAACAACAACATAAATACTGGTTCAAAGAACTGACTGATACAGTTAAACTCTATGTAAAACAACAGCCCTCTCCAGTGAAAAAACTTTGGAAAGATCTAGAGAAAGATGACAGACATGTGGGGTGGGGGCAGAGAGAGGGGAATGTGTCTCAATTAGACTGAAAGATAATGTATGAAATACACAAATCATCAATAAAAGTATTTAAAAAATAAAACTATGATCCCTCAAAGTAGGAAACCATATTGGCAGGAGCAGTTCCCCATCTCAATCAACAGAAAGGTATTTATTTTAGCATATTGTGCCCAGGACCCCAGGTCATGGGTGATGGGAGGATTTAGTCCAGACCCAAGACAGGTCTCCATTTCCTGTTTAATCTCTCTGGAAAGACCTTATGCACATATCCTAAGGTTTTCCTAACTAATGCTCTAGGTATTTTTAAATTAATCAGTCTGACAATCAAAATTAAGTATCACAGGGTCTTTGTTAATTAAGAATTTCAAATCAGCAAAGCAAAGTTTTTGTTGTTGTTGTTGTTGTTTTATTTTCTCATGAGGCTATTCCAGTTTCAAACTGTAGACAATATGGACTCTAAATTCACAAAATATTGTTCAAGTATAAGTGAAATTACATGGCATCATAAGTGAATTAGAAATTATTTGAATTGACATTCAAAAACCTTAAGGCTATATTAAAAGTAAGAAAGTGCTAAAAGAGATTTTTTTTTTAAAAAAGGATTATGAGGGATTTGCTGTACATAGGAAAGAATAGGACAGAAAGTTTACTACCCTATACATTTCTGGTTCAGCTCTTTAGACAAAAGTATGGTATAAAATAATTTGTGTAAGTCAACAACAATTAATGATCTGTGCTTTTAGTCTATTACACAGTGTACAACTATATTCTCAGCTCTTACAGCTCTGCATGGGATTTATTCATGTGTATGATGATCAATCAGTCCTGATTTTGTCATCAGCATTTCTTTAAAACTACATGTGTTCATTTTAAAGAAAATGCTCATGTGGCTTCTTTGAAGCCTTATTTTCAATACGATGTATATGCATCTTCCATCATGAGAACCTGAAAGAAAATTTACTATGTTGATTTATAGTCTGCCCTGCTATTATTTCTTTCAGCCATCTTTAGTAGTTGAGAGTTCTCAATTATTAATCATTCTGTCTTCAGGAAATGTAAGATTCTTCTGTTGTTTTATTCACTTTTGAGCAGAATTTATCTTTTACATCTAATGTGCTTTCTCAGTGCATTCATTTTATCCTTTCAGCTTTACTTCATTTTTTAAAATTTTTTTAGTGTATAGAATATTGCCAAGAGTTATGAAAATTATGCATAAATGCAAACTTTGTGCTTAATACAACACATTAAAGAACTCTTTGAATATCTGGACTGTATTTGAGCATTGTTATGGGCAGGTATGCCCCATATCAGTCCAGGTATGATCCCTTGTCATTGGAGTCTGTCAATCATTCTGAATGGCATGCGGGTTTTATAATGTGAGCCTATTTCCCAGAGGCTACAAAACTGAAACCTGTAGTTAAATCAAAACCACAAACAAATAAAGAAAGAAAGAAATTCAACAATAGGCATAATAGTGTGTGAAATTCTGCACATTCTTACTCTTTGGCTTTCAGTGCTTTGCCATATGGAAGAAGAAAATATCTGTTACTAAAATTATGATAAAATTGTTTTTGAATGAAAATTAATACTTGGGTAATATCAAGGACAGAAAACCTATCTATATGGGTGGTAGATATTATGTACTAATAAGTGATTCATATGAGTGTTTTCATGTGTAATTTAATAGACAGTATAGCAAATAAATGTCTCATAATTTGTAAACTCTTTTATTATTGTCTTCTGGTCACACACACCACCTTTCTTTTGAATGTTTTACTTTCTAATATCTTTTGGTTGTTCTGTTTCATATCGTCAAATTTGAAAGAATCAGAGGAATGTTTTAAAATGCAAACTTTCCAAGTGAGTAAATATATACATACATTTTTGTATTTTATATTTTATGAGTTGACTGCTATGTATTATGATATTATAAAGTGTCTAATAGATATGAGGACATTGTTATAAACTCTGTACACCATTAGCACTTATTTTTAAATAATTAACAAGTTCAACTCATAGACTTCAAATTTGCAATTATCTTCTGTGATCTGTTGAAGTTATTTCTATTATTCTGCTAAATAGACCAGGTATTAAAATAACTAGTACTAGTCAGCCCTAAATAGTATACCTATTTCATACCTGACCCTTCCAGGATTTAAGGATCATTGTGGAACAGGGACTGGAAAGATTTTAAGAACCAGAGATCTTGGATAACTCCAACAAAACAGTGGTTTTCAAACACTTTTTTTCTAGTACAGTTTTCTGAGACATTTGCACATATGACCTCCATTAGTTGTGACAGCATGTAGAAAACCTACTCAATCTCAAGCCAGGCCGAACCCCAACCTGCAAGGAGGGAAGCAAGATACCCTCCCCCAGCTGAGGAGCTAATGCTAATTGATAACTACCGGGGTAGGGGGAGAGTCAGTATTCTTTATGTGTCTAGCTTTTGATAGATTGACAGTATATATCACTGGATAGTCTCACAGTCAATAGTATTTGGACAGGACAAATTGTCTTTGATGATTTAAAATACAAGAACACACAATATTTGATAGTGATATTAGTCGCTCTTGGAAGAGTTGGAAAGGGGGTTATGATCAAAATACACTGATAGGGGATGGAGAGATGGCCTAGCGCTTAAGAGCACCGACTGCTCTTGCAGAGGACCCAGGTTCGATCCCCAGCACCCACATGGCGGCTGAGAACAGTCTGTAACACTAATTCCAGGAGAAATCCAGTTCCAGGGGAATCTGACACCCTTTTCTGACCTCCGCGGCATTGCACGACATGGGTGCACAGACCTGCATGCAGACAGCACATTCATACACACAAATAAATAAATAAAACAAAACTAAAATACATATATATATAAAAGAAAAACTTTAAAAAAACACACAAAATATACTGATAATATTACTTCAAAGAATCAATAAAAACACAAACTAGTATAAATTATGTTAACTCTGAATTGATAAGTTATAATATATAAGAGTATTTATATGACTTTATTATTATTGTTATTTTTGTTTATGTTTCTAGTTTATTATAGTTGAAATACCTCTTATACTGTTGTCTAATATTTAGTGAGTGTGAATGCATTAGGGGGTGAAAACTGTCAGTCATGTGATGTGCTGGTCGGTCACATTTCATAGGTAGTAACATTTTGTAGAGAAGAGAGTCTCCTAATTACTAGTCTTTCCTCCTTGCACAGATAAGTAAATATGTATGCACCCAGGTATTTGGTTTGGTATACTGAAAAGAATGTTAAAGAAGAACTACTATAATAATCTAATATCAGAAAGTTATTTTTCCAAAAGCAAAAAAAAAAAAATCTTTCTTCTGTTAGGTAAAAATAACATTTAACTGAAGAATCACACCACAATTCCCAGAAGAACAACATAAGAAACAGATAATGAATTTCAAGAACAATATGATAATTCTAACCACACATGATGGAGTTCGTATAACTATGGGAGAATGAATGATCAGAGTGAGTCTAAGTAACAGGATAAACAATGCAGTTTCATCTACTCCAATCGCATAAAGTCCATACAATAAATTTAGTCTGGTAGATTAATATCTTTGCTTAGAAGAGTACTTTTTCCTCCTGTAATATCAATGGTAGATAAGTGTATAGTTATTTATCCAGGTTCTATATTAATTAAAGCCAATGGAAGTGAGATTATGGGCAACCTTACCAATTAAAAGTATCTTATAAAGAAATTTACTATCTGCTTAAATCTTGAGATCACCTTCAAGAAAAGAAACCTTCAGATTACACATCAGATGGGAGTAGACTGCAGAACAAACCAAGTAAACAGAGCCTTTTAGCCTTGAGATTCAGATTAGTGCAAAATTTCAGAAGAACCATACATTAGAAAAATAACATCAAACATTCAAAATTGTATCTTTATTTTCCTTTTCTCTATCTGTTGAAACAAGATAATTGGAATAATTTCTGGTGACTGATTTAGTAAAAAGAGGAATCAATACAGATTTGTACTACCATATTTGAGCATTAAATATACTTATATAAATTTAAATATTGTAATAAAGGAGATATTTGACTTATTAAATATGAAACAAAAAGAAAAATATATAATTTACTGGTGTTTTCAAATCTAAGATTTGTACTTGAGTGAGAATTTTTTAGTTGATCTGAAAAATGAAACTACACAACATGGACAATAAGAATTACATGAAACAATTCAGTAATGAAGTTGTTGTTTCTTTTACTCGAAGAGATGAATATGGACTGTCATCACAGCCTAAACCAAGTAAGAAATTACCACCTTACATGAACCATCCTCACACTACTAATGAATACCAGAATTTTCCATCTTTGGATAGCATGTGCTGGCCTGGCCTGATCCCTGCTGTGTCCACACCAGTAACTGAACTTTCTCGAATTTGTTCCCTTGTTGGAATGCCACAACCAGATTTCTCCTTTCTGAGAACATCACAGACAATGACAGTTTGTCAGTTGTAGTTATTAATATTTTGAGCTACACTTATATATACCCACTGTTTATATCAGATACTAAGAAACAACTTTAAAAGACAAATGAGTGTTGGGAAGGCATTATTTTACAATTCAATTTTCATATTTTAAATATTACAACTACGTAAAACTTCATATCAACAATGAGGGCAGTTGTTTTGCTTTTGACAAACCAAAACATTGAAAAAGCTGTAATAAGTTACACACTTGTTCAGAATGGAGAATGGTTGAGAGCAATGGTATGGATTCAATTATAAAATTAGGACAAATTTACTTTCATGCAGTAATAATTAGCAAATAATTAATATTTCAAATGCAATCCGTGCTCATAGATACATTCATATACAATTTTCTCTCTCCAATGATAAAAAATATCCGTGGGGAGAATTTCTAGGAAAAAGAAATCCAAATAGGTTATATTTCTTTTAAGTGCTAATACATTAAAAGGCCATGAGGGTTACAAATGGAACGTTGTCAGTTTTCCCCCCATGTAATTTCTGTTTTGTTTTCTATTGGGGTAATTTTGGTTCTTTTTTACGAATTATCTTCTGCCAGTAACTTTTCCAGTTAGAATCCCTCAGAAAGTTTCAAATGCTTTTAATCCCTCCACTAATTTTAATATGTCCCTTAGTCATTCATCATGTCAGGGTATATTAGGTCCATATCACACTGACAGTCTAGGACATATGCATATTCTATAAAATGTAGAATGACTTCATGGGTGTGGTCACCTCTGATATGAGATTATCTGGCCCATGATTTATATTAAAGACTGTCATCTTGAAAAGCTGAAAAGTGACTTAAATCTCATTCACAGCCCTCTTAAAAAAATTACTGCACCATTGCATGGTCCGATTGTACTTACCAGGTTGAAAACCACTCCCCACTGAATATCTGGTGTTCTGTCTATGATTAATTCAGTGGGCAAAATAATTATGACTCACAGAATTTTGCTCTGCATAGGTGATGCATTGGGGATAACAAACTTCCCAGGCTTCTCAGGTCTTTCCAGTTATAATACAGACAAACTACGTGTGCCTTATAACCTGTGACAATGATAGTCATCCAGGATGCAGCAGCAGGGACAGAATACATGCATCTTAAATAAGGACTGAATGCAAAAATAATGTGATCTCACCTACCAAAATCTACAACTAGAGCTTAGCAAACTTTCCAATCGAATCTTTTGCTTGTCAGTTGGAACTGAGCTTGACAGTTTCCCTCATAAGAATTTAACCTGAAATGTACACTCATGGGAATGTCCTGGAATATGATTCATTTTAGTGTAAAGGTCTTCTGCTAAATATCAAGTCACAACACTCCATTTTCCCTAAAACAAGAAATAAGATTGTGTGTCATGCTTATTTGGTCATTCACTTTGCTCATTTAAACCACTAGGCTATTCTTCTAATCTTGCTATAGCTATTCTAAAGTCTAAACAATATATGGCTCTGTGTGTGGATATGTAGGTATGTGGGGGGGTGTCTGTGGGTATGAATATATTTGTGTGTCCACATGCATAGAAATGCACTTGTAAAACTAGGTAAATTGAAAAAGCAAAAAAAGCTTCTTTCTAGAAAAGTAAATGAATAAAATCTGAAAGAAGTGTACTAGAAAAATCAGCACGAGCAATGTAGAAGGGTCTTAATGTGCATCCTGATATGTTAACCTTTCCCTCAGGAAGACAACAAAAGTGACTGAACTATTTTATCAGGTAACTTTAGAAGAGCATGTTACATGTTTTGAACTTGAAGTAAGATATTTGATAATATTTGTCATAACTGTTTGCTCATAGACATATTTTCTTATATGGATATGGCCATGTACAATAAGATATTTCGTTTATTTTACTTTTCATTATTTGTCTATATTTCTATTTATGAATGTTCTGTAACATAAATATGAGTTTATCAGTAAATAGAAAAATAGGGGGTATGAAAAGGAAGACAAAGAGCAGGAGAAGGAGGAAGAAGAGGAAGAGGAGAATGAAGAGCAGAAAATCCCTAGAGTCAGTAGCTAGATGACTGTGGTGGTTAAATTCATTCTCACCTTAACAGGATTTAGAATCACATGAGACACTCATGTAAGTTTATCTGTGCAGGATTGTCTAGATTAGGTTAGTTGAGGTAGAAAGACACACACTGAATTTGTGTAGAAACACACTGAATTTGTGTAAAGACAAAGCTAGCTAAGCACCACCATTTGTCACTTTCTGCTTCTAGAATCTGTATATAATATGATCAATTGGTTCCTCCTTCTGCTGCCATACATTCCCTTCCAGGATGGATTATATCACAAGAAATGCTAAGATAAGATAAACTCTACATTTTTGAGTGCTTTGGCAGGTATTGTCTTGGCAATGAGTCTAACAACTAATACAAAATATGAAATAGCACACCTGAACTGTGAGCTATTTATGAACAATTTACCTTGTCACATTTGTCAACTTACTTCTGTATTAGTTACTTTTCTGCTAGTCTGTTAAAAAATGACCAAAGGGAACTTAAAGAAAAGAGAGTTTCCATTCACTTATGTTTCCAGGTTTAATAAGAGTCGGTCAGAGTGAAAAGGCAGGACAACAGGAGCAGGAAGCCAAGAGCTCATTTGCTGAGCCTTAAATAAGAAAACAGACAAAGTGAACTGGCAGCAGGGTGGGGTTATGAACTCTCAAAGAGGGGACCCAGTGATATACTTTCTCCAGCAAGGGTACAATTAAAGATTCCAGGATCTCCCACACTGTGCTGACAATTAGGGACAAAGGGTTCAAAAACATCAATGGAGAGAATTCCTCATTCAATCCACCACACCGTTTGATAATATTAGAAGAGTGGTGTTTTTATATGTCAAGCAAAACACACACATTTGTATATATACAGCATATGTTTGTGTGTATGTGTGTGTGTATGTGTAATGCTTGTACATTTTGAATCCAAATATCCTAGACACACATACAATTTTTGTACATTGGAATATAGGTTTTTGATAATAGTATTAAAACCTCATACTTGTGGCATGACTGGGTGAAATAGTAGGTTCACTTCTAGTCTATTAAGAGTTTGTCACACTGCTTTCCACAGGGGTGGCAGAACTTTGCAATCCCACCAGCAATGAATGAGTGTTTCCTTTTTCCCCAAAACCTCTCCAGCACTCGGTATCATTTGTTTTCTTGATCATAAACAGTGTTATCAGAGTAAGATGCAAATTTAAATACTTTTTAATTTGACACTACTGGCAGTACACCCAAAGAATGCATCACATAGCATGAGATATGTGCACAATCATGTTTGTCGATGCTCTTTTATAATAGTGAAGAGCCAGCCAGAAGCAACACAAGTGTCCTTCAACTTATGTGTGGATAATGAAGATGTGGTACATTTACATGATGGAGTTGTATATAATGGTAAATAAAGATGATATCATGAAATGTGCAGGTAAATGGATCTAGTTAGAAGCTGTTATTCTAAGTGAAATAACACCATTTCAGAAAAAAACAAAGTATGTTGTCGCTCATTTATTTATCTTAGCACCAAATCCTTATCTGTAAGTCAAGGTGGGTAATTTGTTAGTAACCACATTGACTGATATCGCTAGAGGTGTAAGTTGAAGAATATGTCTTTGTTCTAGTATTTATGAGTAAGAATATTTCTCTTTTTAAAAGTACATTAAAACATGTAATTTAGGAATCTAATGCTATATTTCTTTTTACCCACATGTAAATTTATTGTTAAACTGTGAATGACTAAATTAGTTCTAGAATTAAAAAGAAAAAAAAAACCCTCATATTTGTGACTTCTCTTTATTATGTTAAAATATACTGTGAATCTACTGACTAAACAAATTTTACAATAAGAATCATGACAGAAATTGTCTCTCTATATACTACAGAATATCTAAGCTATTTACCTGTTTTCTCTTACTATGTTAGAATACCAAAATAGAATGTTCTGATTTTAGAATGTCAAGAAAAAGAAACATATAACTAAGATAGCAGAATGTTGGCTTGGCATAGATAAACACTGTGGAATTCTTGCATTAATGTTTCTATCAACATCACTAGTAATGCAAATATCTTTTCCCCTATAATATGATTGTTTCCTTATTTTGTGAATAATTTTTAAGAACATAATAATTTATTAATAATTGTATTACCATAATGGCTATTATTCCTGGATGTTCAAGATTTACTAACACATACTTGTTTATTTGAACAAGAAATTATAATTTTTTTGGATACAATAAGTATCTATGTACATAAAATACAATCTAATAATTTATTGGTGTAAAAAACTAAGAGAGGATATTATTCATAGTAAAATTTGGAGGGATTTAAGAGTGAAAAATAAAATCAATGCTATATTAGGTGGGCAGCTTAGTGGATAAAATTTGTTACTTACTTCTGCTCATATTGATCTTCAAGTATTTGTGAATAATGAATGATCTCTACATTCTATCCTCAGTTACATATTCAATGCTGAAGGCAAAGAAACATGAGAGTAGTTTCTATATGTGAAATGTTATGTATATTTTCAGCTCATGTTTCACTTATTAACACGCTGAAATTCTGAAATTTGATATTTTTCATATCATTTCTATAACGTTTTTCTCAATATGCAATTTTATAGGGCAGTCTATCTTATATACATTTTGACACCAGTGATAAAAAGTTTACAAGTAATAAAGGTGAGCAGAGTAAGTGAGAATAGGATAGGTCGGATTCACTCTGGCAAGAAATTGGATGCTACAATGAATCCAAATTTATTTTGGGAATTTGTTATAAACCACCAAATGAAAAACACCATGAAGTTGAGGAAATGGCCTGTGAAATAAAAAGAGCCTATGATAAAAGGGAAGGGAACTGATGAAGGATTTAATTACCTTCCAGGAGGCTGAAAAAATACAGCTCAGAAATACATAACATGGCTTCACAATTAATGATATTACTTATATTCCTTCTTTTTACTTAAACTAACAAACTTTATTTCTTAAACCCTAGTAATATTTATTTTCTATCTATCATCTATCTATCTATCTATCTATCATCTATATCTATCATCTATCTATCAATCTATCTAATCTTTACAAGTGCTGTTGCTGTTATTTCTAAATATTTAAGAGTTTTCCTAACAATTGTATTTGTTCTCTCATTTCTAATGGATGAAAAAGAGAAATAATTAAGATGTACATTCTTAAAATTAATTTTCACTATTCATATTTTTCATTGACTCTACCTTATCAGAAAGTTAATTATGTAGTTCTATTTTCTTAATTGAAAATAACCTATTGATTATGATTTAAAAGGTGATATAGAACAGTCCCAGAATATGTGAATTACTTTACAGGAATTTCAAATAGATGGAATAATATAGTATATTTATATAAACATTTCAATAAGTGGCTTATGATGGATCAGAACACTTGAAGTACAAAATATAAATACTGCAAATATAAAGCCAAACTTAATTTTGGTTTCTGTATTTGAGTGCTGAAAAGAAACCAGTGAATGAAACTTCACAATCACAAACAGAATTTTAAATTAGTCATTTAAAAGGAAAAAAATGAACTTTAAACTATCATTAAACTGCTTTTTACTTGATATATAATATATGTATTACACATAAATAAAATATGCATTTAAATTTCTTTCTACTGGGAAAGGAACATAGCATTTTATTTGATACATAAATATAATATATGTAAAATACATATTTGTATTTATACATAAAGTATGGCTATTAAATTTCTTTTCACTGGGAAAAGAACATAGCACAGAGTCCAAGAAATCTATTCCAGAGTTTGCTTTTTAACATTCTAACTGCTAGTTGATACAACCTCTTAGATGCTTGTTATTATTACAGATGGAAGAAACTTATTATATCTGGAGCAATTATTTCCTCTGGCCATTAGTCCCTGAACTTCTACAGAAAAAGTCCTCACCAGTAAAGGAAAAACTATTGCTTTCACTAATAACTGTATTTTGATTGACATTTAATTTGAGGCCTTTTAAAATCATTGTCAACTGGGATTGTGCTGTGCACCCTTAATTCCTGAACATGTGGGGCTAAGGTGCATGGATCCTTGTGAGATCAAGGCCAGCAATGTCTGTATTTTGAGTTCAAGGCCAGGTGTAGATATAGCTAAACTCTGTCCCCAAATCACCACCACCAGCAACAACAAAAAACAATATCAAAGATGACATGCATCTTAGTTTATTACTGTGGTAGATTAGAGAGTTAAATTCAAATATAAAGGACTCTATTATTATCAACAAATATAACAAACCATTTTGGAGAACCAATGTTTATATAACTTTGCCATAAAATTTGGTAAAACCCCCCAAAATCTGCCTCAATGTTTCCTATTAATATATGTATTTTTAAATGCCGGTTATGCAGCTCTTGAATAACACAGTAGAAGGAATATTCCTCCAGATATGTCATTTCCTGTGACAAGAATAGAATAACACATTTGGTAAAGCACAGTCTTCTGAATGCTGGTTGTCTGGGTTCATAGGTCAAATCTACTTTTCACTGTAACACTATGTCCAAGTTTGATTCCCTTTATATCCTCTTCTCTCATTTGGATAACAAATAAAGTCATACCAACTTTTTTATGTACTTAGAGAATTAAGTGAAATAATAAAATAATATGAAATACTGGAAACAATGTCTACTATGTGTCAGATGTTATATTAGAGTTATATTGTTATCATAGAGTTAGCTTTCTATATTCATGGTATTATTTTACTTTGCAAGTCAATGATAAATAGCTCTATCTGAAAATTCATATTGTTTCACTGACAAATTTAAAAATGCCTCTGGGCCTAGATGGAAAATAATATAATTGGATGCCTTTGTAGCTTTATGTAGCAAAAGTTTTATGTTTCAATGTATATAAATTCCAATTCAGAGAGTTAGTAAAATCTTACAGATGTATAACAGCCATTATTTCAGCATTTCCTGGTGACTCAGAGAGTTATTTTCTGCTCTCTGGCTAGCAGTGAATAGGAACGATCCTCTTTGCTATAAAATTGAGGGAGGTTTAAAAAAATACAAATGCTGCCAGGATTTTTGATAGGTTCTCAGAGATAAAATCATCTTCTGTGTTTAATATGCATATGCATTGGGCATCAGAATATTAATCTTGCCCAAAATAACAGTAATATTTGCTTACTTTCACAAATACCTTGAAAAGTGAGAGTTTTTTTTTTTCTGAAGTAGCTCATTTTTTAAAATCTAGATAATCTTAGTATCAGTCAGGCTTATCTTGTGTGATCTTCATAATAAATCAGTGACAAGCTAAACCTGAGTTCAAGGTATAAAGCATGGTCCATTTTATTGCTGGACAATCCCTTCACTCACTATATCAGAAAAATCCATATCCAGCCCTACTCAGAGAGAGGATTTCAAACTTTTTGCTTTAAATCATTGAGTTGAAGTAACTTCTAGGGTTTCTTTCAATATATGTTCTCTCTTTGGAAACAAATCCTAATATCTCAACCAAGTTTCTTTGAGAGAATATAGTTTAGAAGTAAATAATAGAATGTTATATATAATATATATATCAATATTATATATATAAATATATATTATATATTACATTACATAGTATATAATGAGTAAAGTCATCTGATGTTTAAACTATATGAGATACAATGACATATAAAAAATATTTATACATGTGGGGTTCCAGAGAGCATCGGCATGGACTCAGCACAGAGCTGGTAAGGTGGAATTGCCTTGAGGCTTAGGGGCCCTACCTCTGCCCCTGGAACCTCACAGGTAGGATTCCAGAGAGTGCTGTGGTGGACTCAGTACAATGCTGGTAAGGTGGAACTGCCTTGAGGCTTGGGGGTCTTACACCCACCCCATGAACCTGCCAGCTTGGGTTCCAGAGAGCACCAAAGCATGGAGTCACCTAGAAAGTTTTGCAAGGGTGCAGCAGGTCAACAGGAGCCAAAGGAGCAACACCCTCCACTGAAACACACACATACCCACTATCAAGCTGTTGGTGCTAGGCAGCAGACTATCTAGCAGGCATAGTGTCATAGTGTTAATGAATCTAGTCTACACAGCCAAATTTGAGACATGAGAAACCAAAATCACAAACAAACAAGCAAACACACACCTAAATCCACATGCCAAGGACAAAAACGAAAAAAGAACATGGGAAAACCTCACAATAAATGCACACCAAACTCCACGAGTCCAACAGAAGATTCCTACAGTAAGATCTCCCAGGAAGGAAACCAAAACACAGACCTTAGAACAAGTGTAGACATATTCAAAGAAATCAATGAATATAAAGAACAAATCAGAGAGCTAAAGGGAGAAAATTAAAAACTCAGGAAGGACTTAGAAGGAAAGAATGATAAACATTGGAAAGAACGAGGGGGAGAATGAGAAACTCTGAAAAGAACTAGAGGAAGAGAAACAAAAACTCCAAGAAGAACCAGAGGAAGAGAAACATAAAATCCAAAAAGAACTAGAGGAAGAGAAACACAATGTCAGAGAAGAGCTAGAGGGAGATAAAGACAAACTATGGAAGGAAGTGGAAACACTGAAAAGATCTCAGGATGAAATGAATAAAGAAGGATACCAGCAAAGCAAGGAGCCACAAATAGAGAATGACAAGCTCTAAAAGGAAATGGAAATACTAAAGAAATCACAGGATGAAATGAAAAGGGAAATGGAACATTCATCCAATCAACAGGAAAAGATGGGAGAAAGTGTCAGAAGCAGAATGGATGAAGGACAAAATAGAATATCAGACCTGTAGGACAACAGGGATGATCTGAAATGCTCAAGTGAAGACTATGGAAAAAACAACAACAACAAAATCAAACAAACAAAAAACCCAGAAGAATGGAATAAGCAAGAAATGTGGGATACTATGAAAAGATCAAATCTCCTCATTATAGGGATAGAGGAAGGAGAAGAATCCCAAGTAAACTGCATTGATCAGAACTTCAATAGGTTAATAGAAGAAAATTTTGCCTAAGTGGAAAAAGACAAAACTATACAAATACAAGAAGCACATAGAACATCAAATAGACAAGACAAGAAAAGACATTCTCCATGCTCTATCATAGTTAAAATGCTAGATACTCAAAACAATGACAAAATACTGAAAGCCATGAGAGAAAAGCAACAAATTACATACAAGGGGAAGCTCATCAGAATTACAGTTGACTTCTCAATGAATTCTATGAAAAGCATAAGAACATGGACCAAAGTATTCCCAGTGATAAACAACTTTAGATGCCAACCCAGATTATTATACCCTGCAAAAACGTCAATTATAGTTAGAAGAGAAAGAAAAATATTTCATGACATAAATAAGATTAAAGAATACATATCACAAAACCCAACACTTCAGAATCTACTCGAAGCAATCAAAAGAACAGAGGAAAGGAACAACTATCACCAACCAACTAAAGAGAGGAACTAATAAAAGCATAACAGCATAAATACAAACCTAGACCAAGAATACAAACCAAGAATAAGTTTAAAGGAAGAAATACACATCTCTCAATAATGACCTTAAATATCAATGGTCTAAACTCCCCAATCAAAAGATATAGACAGGGAGAATGGATTAGGAAACAGAATCCATCTATATGCTATCTACAAGAAACCCGTCTCACCCTCAATGATAGACCACAAACTCAAGTGAAAGGATGCAAAAAAAAAAAAAAAAAAAAAAAATACGCAACATGACATTCAAAAAAAGCACAGCAAGTGAATTACTATTCTAGTAAATATCCAGGAAAATAATCGTACCTCAGCAATAAAGTAAATCAGAAGCAGACAAAAAGGGCCACTATATGCCTCATATCAATAGCAACAATTAGCACCATATGAAGACATCACCAATCCTAACAGGTTATACATACTGACCACAACTCAGGCAATGCCGACCAACACTTATCAAGAACAAGGTTCCTCAGGTGCCGTTAAGTACAGATTAATCCCACACCACAAATAGTCGGGACCGCCAATACCTAGCTATTCCTGAGCCCCTATTATAAAGTATTCATGACTGGAGAGAAAAAAATAACAGAGAGAGACATTGGAACACTGAGTAACAATATCATGCACAAATGGATCTCATAGATATCTAACTGAATATGCTCCACCCAAACACAAGAACTACCTACTGGTCTTATGCTCAGGCCCCCATGGAAAGTTCCAAAATTGACCATATGACTGGGGACAAAAAAGAAACCTCACAACATAGGAAAGGAGTTTATATAATCGTCATCCAAATTCTATAAGACACAGTGTGAAAGTCAATATTACAACCAGACATAATCCCAACGTACCGCTACAGATAATACATGGAGATTAACACCACAATCCTCTGCCTAACATAATGATATGGTATAGGAGAAAGAAAGAATTAATTACAGTATTCATCATGAACTAAATGCAAAAGACAATACAACACAGTAAAACCTGCTGGGATACTTCTTAAAAAGGCAGTCTTAAGAGGGAAAATTTATAGCTCTAAATGCCCACATAAAAAAAAAAACAGAGAAAAATAGCACAGTATACATAATAAAAGAATAAAAACTAAAAAGCAAAAAAAACCTGGATAGACAACAACAAATGAACCCCTCATTCAAACAGACAGGGAAGAGAAATAACGACAAAATCACAGCAGAAATCAATGGAGAATAGAAAAAAAAAAAGAAAACAGTTACCAAAAATAATCAAGATGAATCCAAAAATATGGTTCTTTGAAAACCTATACACACACAGATTAGCACAGACCTCCTAAGGACCAGTTAACCAAAAAAAAGAACAATGCTAAATTAATAGTATGCATGATGAAAAGGGAAACGTTACAACAGATAAAGAAAAGTTCCAGAAAATCATACATGAATACTTCAAAACCTATACTCTATTAAGTTTGAAAACATAAGAGATATGGCTGAATATCTGAAATCCTTGGAACCAACAAAATTTAACCAAGATGAGGTTGACAGTTTTAATAGAGCCATTACATTTGAGGAAAATGAAGATGCAATAAAAAAAAAACTATCAAAAAAACAAAACAAAACAAAACAAAACAAAAAAAAAAAAAAAACAGGCCCAGATAGTTCACAGCAGAATTCTATAAAACATTTAAAGAGGTCTTACAACCTTTACTATTCAAACTTTTCAGAAGGATACAAGCAGAGGGAAATCTACCAAACTCCTTCTATGAAGCATCATGCTGATACAAAAACTAGGCAAAGACAACCAAAAAAGAAAAGAGGAGACCCATCTCATTAATAGACACAGATGCAAAAATTCTTAACAAAATACTTGCAAATTTCAAACAGACCCACATCAAAAAGATCATCCATGATGATCAAGTTGGATTCATACCAGAGATGCAGGGATGGTTCAACCTATATAAATCAATAAATATCATAAAACACATAAACGTACTAAAAAACAAAAAATTGCACAATCATCTCAATTGATGCAGAAAAAGACTTTGACACAATCCAGCATCACTTCATGATTAAAATTCTAGGGGGAAATAAAATCCCAAATATAATCAAAGCCATATACAACAAACTCACATCCCACATCATCCTAAATGGAGAAAACTTGGAGACATTCCCCTTAAATGTGGGGACCCTGCAAGGCTAACTCCTGTCACCACTCATCTTCAATATAGTGCTTGAAACACTTGCTTAGACAATAAGTCAAGAAAGAGAAAACAGAGGAGTACTACTCGAAAAAGAGGAAGTCAAACTTTGCAGATTTTATGATAGTTTATCTGAGGGATGCTAAAACCTCCATCAGAAAACTCCTAGAAACAATTGTTTCAGTAAAGTGGAAAGATACAAAAATAACTTAGAAAAATCAGTAGCCTTTTTTACACCAACAACAAGCAACTGGAGAAGGTATATAAGGAGAGTTTCCTACTCACAGTAGCCTCAAAAACAACAACAATAATGACAACAAAAACAAATATGGGCACAAACCTAATCAAAGACACTTAAAATCTCTATAACAGTAATTTTGAACCACTGAGCATGGAAATTGAAGATGACATCGAATGATGGAAAAACTTTCCATGCTCATGGATCGGAAAAATTAATATAGTAAAAATGTCCATTCTACCAAAATTAATATACAGATTCAATGTAATCCCAAATAATATCCCCATGAGTTTCTTCAAACTTGGAAAAAAATCCTTAAATTCATGTAGAAAGGCAAAAGACCCCAAATAGCTAAAGCAACCCTGAGCAAAAAATTCAATACAGGGGGGGTCACCTTATCAGACTTCAAGCTATACTACAGGGTTTTAGTCATAAAGACAGCCTGGTACTGGCACAAAAATAGACCCATTGAACAATGCAACAAAATTGAAGATTCAAACTTGAGCTCATACAATTTCAGCCACCTCATATTCCATAAAAGGGTCAAAAATCTCATTGGAGGAAATATAGTATCTTCAGCAAACGGTGCTGGCAAAACTGGATCACCTTATATAGAAGAACTAAATTAAACTCCTACCTCTCACCCTGTACAAAAATAAATTCCAAATAGATCAAAGACCTCAATGTGAAACCTGAAACTCTGACAGTGATAGAAGAAAAAGTTGGTAGCAATCTAAAAGACATAGGAGTAGGAAAAAACTTTCTAAATCAAATAGCAGCTGTGAAGGAAATAAAGTCAACAGCAGACAAGTGGTACCTCATCAAACTCAAATGTTTCTGCACAGCAAAAGAAAAAAGGAAGTGAAAAGAAAGCCCAGAGTGTGAGGAAATCCTCACCAGTGATACATCTGACAGAGCATTAACATCCAGAATATATAAGCTACTCAAAAAATGAAGAAAACAAATGACTCACTCAAAATATGAAGTAAAGAGCTGAACAGAGACTTCACCAATGAGCAAGTAAATGTGGATGAGAAACACCTTAAAAACTGTTCAATAACCTTAATAATTAAGGAAATGCAAATTAAAACCATTTTAAGATATCATCTCATTCAGATAAGACTGGCTATGGTCAAGAAAATAAAAGACACCAAATACTGAAGAGATTGTGGGCAAAGGGGAACACTCATCCACTGCTGGTGGGAATGTAAACTTGTACAACCACTGTGGAATGCAGTGTGGAGAACCCTTAAAGACTCCAAATCATCCTACCACCTGACCCAGCCACATCACTCCTGGGTATATACCCACAGGACATCCTACTGCAAAGATACATGCACATCTATGTTTATTGCAGCTCTTTTCACAATACCCAAGAGTTGGAACCAACCCAAATGCCCCTCAACTGAAGAGTGGATAACAAAAATATGGTTCATGTACACAATGGAGCTCTATGCAGAGGTAAAGAAAGTAGACATCGGGGCTGGAGAGATGGCCTAGTGGTTGGGAGCGCCAGCTGCTCTTGCAGAGGATCCGGGTTTGATTCCCAGCACCTGCATGGCGGCTGAGGACCGTCTTTAGCTCCAGTTCCCCTCTTCTGACCTCCACAGCATACCACAATAGGGGTGCACCAACCTACATGCAGACAGTACAATCATACACATTCAAATTTTTAAAAAAAGATGAAATGCAGATGGATGATACTTAAAAATGTTCAACTTTAAAAAAAAAAAAAAAGTTGACCTCATGAGATTTGCTCGAAAATGGATAGAACTCAAAGCCGTTTTGCTAAGTGAAGTAACACAGTCCCTCAAAAACAAACAGGGAATGGTTTCCCTCATCTCTGGGTGCTAGTACCAAATGCCCCAATTGACAAAAAAAAAAAAAAAGCTGACCAATGTTATTGTTATATTTCTTTCTATCTGAAAACACCTGTGATGTTATAATATGAATATCTTTTTTGTTTTTGAGAAAGGGTCTCCCTGTAGTCCCAGCTGTCCTGGAACTCAATCTGTAGACCAGGCTGGCCTTGAACTCACAAAGATCCACTTGCCTCTGCCTCTCAAGTGCTAGGATTAAAGGCGTACGCCCGGCTTATAATATGAATATCTTAACTATCCCTAGAATTAACTTACCAGTAACTATCATACATGGTAATTAAAGTATATGGGTGGAAGATATAAATTCATGTTTTAGAGTAATATAAAATTAAAAGAAAAAATGTTAACAACTAAACATAAAAAAGTGACTTCTGGATGTTTATCCTTTGTCAGATGGGGGACTGGTGAAGAGTTCTACACTAAAGTTATTTTGGAATTAGCCTAGAGTTTATTTTCAGAGTTTGTAATTTTGGAATATGTATGGAATATATATATATATATATATATATATGTGTGTGTGTGTGTGTGTGTGTGTGTGTGTGTGTGTGTGTGTGTGTAAAATTTTATAATTTGCAGTAACACAAAATTAAAGGGAACAATGACGAAAAAAGACTTGTTCAAAGAACTGACCCAAACTGTAAACTTTTGTATCAAAAAAGTTAAAAAATAAGACTGAGAAAACTATGCAAGACTAGACTTAACATGTATGGCAGAGTGCATGAATTCTAGTGAGGGGGGTATGGATGGGAGAACAGCTCTAAATTTTTCAAGAAATGTATGAAATACACAAAAGCTTAATAAAAATTAAGAAACAATATACATGCATACATTAGATACATAAATGAATGAATGAAATAATAAATAAATACATAAATAAATAAATAAACAAACAAGCCGAGTGGAAGAATGATGAGATTGTGAAACTTGAAGCAAAGAATTCAGTGATTTTAATAGATTCAATGATTTGTAATAGAGAAAATAATTGCTTGAAATTCACCACATAGCAGTTGCATCAACAGAAATAAAGAAATTATCTGGATTCTTTACTGTCATCCTCAAAAGTAATTTTTAGTGGCTTTTTACAATATCAATTGAAAGTCCAGAAAAATACAAAATACTTTTAGTTTTACGTAGTATACAACCATCATTAAAATGCTTTAGGTGTGTGGTCATACTTTCCACAGGAATTCACATTTTACATAATATAATTCAGAAATACTTATGGTTATAAAGGTTGACTACTTGGAGTAGCATAATTCTTAGCTGGAAACTTATTTCTCCACATTTGTTATGATTTCATCAAGATGCTTATATTTCAATATTTTAAATCTTCCACTAAACTGAAAATAAAACTGTACAAGTACTAGGATGGGTACAAAAGACAGATAGAAAGTAAACCAAGGTAACTAGGTGTGAGTGCAATCTAGTGTAGCCACTGTGGAAAGCAGTGGGGAGAACTTTTTAAAAAGTAAAAATAAATATACCCACTCCATGGTATGGTCCAAAAGACTTGTTCTGTGTAGAGATGTTGTGCATCCAATTTTGTTACTGCTCTTTTCACATTAACTAAGAAAGGGAAACAACCTAAATGTCCTTTAACTAATGAATGGATAATGAAAATGGGATTCTAGTCAGTAGCAAAGAATAAAAAAATGAACTCAAGAAATTTACAGGTAAATGGATGGAGCTAGAAATTATTTTCCTAAGTGAAGTGTGAAGTAACAAAGACTCAGAAAAATAAATGAATATTCTCTCTAATGTAACCTCAGGGGCCAGGAAAACGGAAAGGAGCCATGCAGATAAAGGGGAAAAAGGAACCCAAAAAGAGTAGACTAGTAGGAAACAGGTATTATTAATGAGAAAAATGTGGGTGTTTAACAAGAAGGAATGAAGAAGAGTTATACAAGGAAACATGGTGGTAAGGGGAAAAAGCAGCTTCAGAGAAGGATATAGTAGGAGATAAGTATATCAAGGATGATGTCTAACTCTCATATATCAGAGGATACTTTGTAAGCTTCAAAGGGAGAAAAATCAACCAATGGTCCAACTAAGCTGTACAGCCTCAGAACCCTAACAATTCCTGGCACACCCAACTATTGCCCTTGGTTCAGTAGGAGCACTTTGCATGTGTGGACCATCAACAATTGGCTAATTGTATTTAAAGGCCACTCAGTGGAAAGGACCTTGTTGTATACTTCTAGCTGGAGAGGTCACAGATCCTAGAATAAAATCCACTTATACCATATTCCTACATAAGCATAATGTCTTACTATATGCTAAATATGTGTCCCTATATTTATAGACAAATATAACTTTTACCACTCATCAAAAAGCTTCCTTTTGCAACAGATGGGCACAATAAGAGAGTTACACATCTGGTCAAATGCAGACAATCATTGTCTGTGTGATGCCCAGGTCTAAGTGACCTATGTACAATGCAACTTCTGCACCTAAGTCTCAGGGATACAGCCTAACGTGGAACAGGGAGAATTATAATCTTTCAACACTCACTAGTGAAGCTTCCTCATACAAGAGAGAATGACTGACACAGAAAGCCACAATGGACTAAAATGTAGAGAATAAGAGATTGCAGAATATGTGTCCTTGAGAAGAAATTCCATATTAAAACTCTGAAACCCAGAGCTCAGGAAACATTGATGAAGAGGAAAATAGAAAGATTGTGTCAGGGTGACTCTGTAATGACACAGAAGAAAATATTACCGTGGATATATACAGATCTTACCTTTATTTTGTAGACAAACCTTGTCTAAAAACAAAATTTCAAAATTAGTCGAGATGATGTTCAGTTGTANGCCATCTCTCCAGCCCCACACTGTATTTCTACACAGTTAAGCTGGACACCTGAAGCCATGGATCTCCAATCAGGGCTTTCCACTTCCATTATCTATTAGATTTATTAAGCACATATCCTCTATAAAAAGAAAAAAAAAATATGAGTGAGTTGAAACTACAGGAACAATTACTGTTATTTGACAACTCATGTCTTTTGCTTGCATTCTACCCCATTCTTCATTATCTCTTAATAAAATCCTTTCTTTTCCCCCTGTCTAAATCTTATACTATTCCACACTTATACCTGTTTACATATACACATGCATGCATTTTAGGCTAGGATCCACATATGAGGAAGAACATGACTTTCTTCTGCTTTCTTAATATTACACTTCAAAGTCCAAACATTTTTTTTCTCTTGGAAATGTACTCTTTCCTTTTTACAAAGTATTTATGCATTATTTTTATTTTATGTGTTTGAGTGTACTGCTTGCAAGTATGTAAGTGCACACATTTCATAAAATGCCCACAGAGGTGAGAAGCAGGTATTGGATTCTGCTTGATCTGGAGTTATTGATGGCTGTTAGCTACCATGTGTGTGCTGGAATTTGGACAGGGTCCTTTGCAAAAACAGCCAATGCTCTTAACTTCTGGGCCATTTCTCTATCCCTGTCATTACTCTTTAGAGCAGAATAATATTCCATTGCATGGATGTACCACATTTTCAATACCCAAACATGCAAACCAAGTACCTTAATGACTTAATTTGCAGTAAAACTAGCATTATATAAGGGCTGTTTTTCCTTTCTCCAACATGAGTTTTCAAATTTCTTAATGAAATCAATGCTGAGTTAGATGAGTTTGTAACGAGTTTGTATGGTCTTGGTAAACTCAAAGTAGTTCTAGTTTGCATTGCCTGATGACCAGTCATATTGAGAATTTTTTCATTAAAATATGTATTTTCTACTTTATTTTTTAATAGATTATTTAATTTCTATTTATTTTTATGTGTATGAATGTACTGTCTGCATGTAGGTTTTTGCACCCGTGTCGTGCAATGCCACAGAGGTCAGAAGAGGGCGTCAGATTTCTCTGGGACTGGAGTCAAAGACAGTTCTCAGCCGCCATGTGGTTGCTGGAGATTAAACCCAGGTCCTCTGCAAGAGTGGTCAGAGCTCTTAACCGCTAGGCCATCTCTCCAGCCCTTATTATTTTTATATAAAATACTTTTATTGATGTTTTGTGTATTTCATATATCATTTTTAGCCAAATTTATACATATTCCTCTTTCCCTGACCCACATGCCACTCCAGTTCATGGATTCTGCCATACATGTACTGCATCTTTCTTTCTGTTTTTAGTTTTTTTCTCTGCCGAGGTTTATTGTTTGGGACAGAATTTAACTGTACCAGTCAGTTCTTTGACTCAGTCCTTATTCTGCTGTTGTTCCCTCCCAAGTGTACTGCTCCAAAATATGCCTACATAAACAATACATATAGAGGTCAGTTGTGCTGGATAGCTTTAGTGTCAACTTGACACACATGGGTTGAAGAAGCCTCAATTGGGGAATTGGCTCCATTGGATTGGCCTGTGGCCACATCTGTGGAGTATTGTCTTGATTGTCAAGCAGTGTGGGAGGGCCCAGCCCACAATGAGTGGTGCCACCCTGGGCAGGTTGTTGTGTACAATATAAGAAGGCAGGCTGGGCATGAGCCAGGGAAGCAAGCCAGTGAACAGCATTCCTCCATGGCCTGTGCTTCAGCTCCTGCCTCCAGGTTCCTGCCCTAAGTTCCTGCCTTGGGCTCCCTGAGTGATGAACTGTGACTCAGGAGATGTAAGTTGAATAAACCCTTTCCTCCCCAAGTTGGTGTTGGTCAGTGTTTTGTCACAGCAATGGAAGACAAGCTAGGACACAAGGTTAAAAGGTTGTAAGCAAATTAATTAAGAAAATAGTATCAATTTTACTAACCTAAGCTTAGCATAATTATAAAATTTAAAACAGTTATGTCCTAGGACATTATAGTTACTAAACAATGACTGACAGAGCAGAATCTAGTCCTGAAAACTCCATTCACATTGTGTTCTGCATACATATAGCATTTATCTTTGTTACAGATCCTTTCCCTTTGATACCTACTTAATGATACTATTGTGTAAAATATGCATAAAGGCAAAATGTTATAGTTTATTGGAATCTTTTTTTTTATTGATGCTTTGTGTATTTCGTACATCATTTTCCAATTCAGTTCAGGCATATTTCCCTTTCCCTTCCCCCCACCCCACCCCACCCCACCCCATCCCAGATCATGCATTCTGCCATAACTGTCCTGCATCTTTCTCTCAGTTTTTGTTTTTTTCTGTTTAGTACTGTTTATTGGAATCTTGAAGTTATGGGGTATACCATATAGTTAAAGAGTGTGGTAGGCTATTTCGTGAATATACACAATGATCTTAAGAAAATTAGAGGGGCTGGAGACATGGCCTAGCAGTTAAGAGCACCAATTGCTCTTGCAGAGGACCTGGGTTCGATCCCCAGCACCCACATGGCAGCTGAGAACCATCTGTAACTCCAATTCCAGGAGAACTCCAGTTCCAGGGGAATTTGACACCCTCTTCTGACCTCCATGGCATTTCATGACATGGGTGCACAAACCGGCATGCAGACAGTACATTCATACACATAAAATAAATAAATAAATAAAATTTAAAAAAAGAAAATTAGAAAATTTCCTCTACAAATCACCAAATATTTCCATTGTTAAGGATATGGCTATACACAGAAAAAAATTCATCTCGATGTTTCCCTACAAAAGAAATCAAAATTCATCATTTAGAGACCTTATTTCTATTAATGGTGATTCTGGAGATTAAACCTCGAACCTCACACATGGCAGAGGCAGACCAGTGATAACATATGACTTCCCTACCTGTCCTTCTTCTAATATTTACTGAGCCAAGGTCTACATTGTCTGGGAAGGACCTGAACTTACTTTTCTCCTGCCTCAACCACCAGAGTACCAGGGATTACAGGTTTCCACTATTATGTACCCCTGGAATGTTCTTCAAATACATTATCACTAGAAAACACAATATATTCATAAATTATGTAACATTTCATTCATGTTGTCAAACAGTAATTTGCATCAAGATTTAAATACACATAAATTTGAAGCACTCCAAATTGCAAGAATTTCATCAATCCAACGTTTTATCCCTATATGGACTACCTTTCAAAGGACATTATTATGTGTATTTAAGTGGATATTGGAGAAATGAAGACATCCTCACATTATATGCTTTCACAAGACTTATAGAAGTTAATTTCACGTCTTCAAATGCAAGTAAAGTTCTTAAACCATGTCTTAAGTTCATACAACTTTTCCGCAGGGAGTCCCTCTATGCTTTCAAAACCAAAAATATCCTGAACTTTCACCATTTGTTTTACATTCATTAGATCTTTATTTTGATACCTCCATACATTTGAACGGAACTGTGAAGTTCTTACACATTGTTTACATTCATAGGATTTCTCCTGTAATGTGAGTATTTACATGTCTTTGAATGGAACGAAGACATGTGAAGGATTTGCCACAATCTTTACATTCATAGGATTTCTCTCCAGTGTGAGTTCTTTCATGAATTTGAAGTAAATAGGGATAAATGAAGGACTTACTGCACTGTTTACATTCATAGATTTTTCCTCCAGCATGAGCTATTTTATGTCTTTGACGAGAACTGTGACTTATCAAGGCTTTACCCCACTGTTTTCACGCATTTGATTTCATGCAAATTCATTTCATGAATTTGAAGAGAACTGTGACTTTGGGATGCTTTATCTCATTGCTTACATTCATAAGGTTTTGCACCAGTGTGAGTTCTTTCATGCATTTAAAGGAAACAGGGATAAAGAAAGGCTTTACCACATACATACATTTGCAAAGTTTCTCTCCAGTATGAGATCTCTCATGCATTTGAAGGCAACATGGATAAATGAAGGACTTTCCAGGGGGCTGGAGAGATGGCCTAGCGGTTAAGAGCACCGACCACTCTTACAGAGGACCCGGGTTCGATCCCCAGCACACACATGGCGGCCGAGAACCGTCTGAATCTCCAATTCCAGGAGAACTCCAGTTCCAGGGGAATCCAACACCCTCTTCTGACCTCCGCGGCATTGCACGACACGGGTGCACAAACTTGCATGCAGACAGTACATTCATACACATACAGAAATAAATAAAATTAATAAAAAAAAAATGAAGGACTTTTCCACATTGCTTACACTCATAGTGTTTCTCTCCGGGATGAATACTTTCATGCCTTCCAAGGGTTCGAAGGTAACTTTGACTTCTGAAGGTCTTACCACATTGCTTACATTCGTAGATTTTTTTTTCTCCAGTATGAGTTCTTTCATGTAACTTAAGGAAACTTGAACAACTAAGAATTTTACGACACTGTTTACACTCATAAACAATGTGGTAAAGATTTTAGGTATCACACTTTACTTCGAGTACATCAAAGGACTCATATTAGTGAAAAACCTTACACTTGTAAACAATGCAGTAAAGCCTTCAAAAGTCTCAGTAATCTTCAGATACATGAAAAAAACTCATAGCGGTTTGTATGAATATAAACAATATGGTAAAAGTCTCACTTCTTCCAGTTCCTTTCAATTACATGAAAGAACTCCAGTATGAACTGGAGAAAATTCTTATGAATGTAAACAGTGTGGTGGTTAATCCTTTCTTTATCACTATTTACTTGAAAAGCATGAAAAATCTCATAGTGAAGAAAAACCGTACAAATGTAAGATATGCACTAAAGCCTTTATTTTTCCCTCTTTCCTTCAAAGGCATGAAAAAATTCATAGTGGAGAGAAACCATATATATGTACACAATGTGGTAAGAGATTCAAAGCTAACAATTCCCTTCAGTTACATGAAAGAGCCCATACTAGTGAAAAACAGTATGATTGTAAACAGTGTGGTAAAACCTTCAGATGTCACAGTCTCTTTCAAGCACATGAAAGAACACATACTGGTGAAAAAACCCTATGAGTGTGAACAATGTGTTAAAACTTTTAAAAGTGTTGGTTATCTTTGAATACACGAAAAAGCTCTTTTATTTTCTTAATCTTAGCCTGTCTTATCAGAGTGAGATGATATCTTAGAGTGGCTTTCATTTGTATTTCCTTAATTATTAACGATGTTGAACACTTTATAAGATGTTACTTACCCATCTTTACTCAGTGATGAAGTTTCTATTCAGCTCTTTATTCCATCTTTTGAGTTAGTCATTTATATTCTTACTTCTTTGTTTTTTGAGTAGTTTATATAGTCTTTATGTTAATGCTCTGTCAGATGTATCACTGTTGAATTACTGATGTTATTCCCTGCAGGGATGCTGTTTGATTTAGAAACTCTTTTCCTAAGCCTATGTCTTGCTAAGTCAATAAGGCAAAAAAGATAAATTAAAGGAGTACTAATTGAAAAGAGGTAGTCAAACTATCCCTTTTTGCTGATGGTATGATAGTTTACCCAAGGGATGCTAAAATCTCCACTAGAAAACTCTTAGAAATAAATGGGAACAAACCTAACCAGAGACACCAAGATCTCTACAACAAAAATTTTAAACCCCTGAAGAAAGCAATTGAAGACATCAGAAGATGGAAAGGTCTCCGATGTTCATGGACTGGAGAAATTATATAGTATAAATGTACATTCTTTCCAAATTAGTATACAGATTCAATGGAATCCCAATTAAAATCCCCATGAGTTTCTTCACAGACTTGAAAAAAAAATCCTTAAATTCATATGGAAAAACAAAAGTCCCTGAAGAGCTAAAGCAACCCTGAATGAAAAGTGCAATGGGGTGGGGTGTTACTTTATTAGACCTCAAACTATATTAAAGGGCTATGGTCCTAGTACTGTCATGTAAACAGTCATTGGCTAATGTAACAAAACTGAAGATCCAAACTTGAGCTCATACAAGTTCAGCCACCTTATATTTGACAAACAGCCCAAAAAAGCTCAATGGAGAAAAGATAGCTTCTTCAGCAAATAGTGCTGGTAAAACTGGATCACACTTGGTAGAAGAACAAAATTAATCCCCTACCTCTCACCCTTTACAAAACTCAACTCCACGTAGATTAAAGACCTCAATGTAAAAACCTGAAAATCTGAAGTTGATAGAAGAAAATGTTGAGCATTTTTAAATATCCTTTTCCCCCATTTTTGTTTCTTCTTTTAAAAACTGTTCATTTAATTAATCAATATGTTGATTGAAAGTTATATGCTTCAGGTATTTAATTTCTGCAGTTGTTGGTGAATTCTGGAAATATTAGCCACCTCTCTGAAGTATAGCTGTTAAAGATTTTTCTTATGCTGTGCACTGTTTACTCTGCTGATAGTTTTATTTGTCATTCAAGAAGTTTTAATTTCATGTATTCCTGTCTTTTGCTTTCAGCGTTAGATTCTGTGCTGTTTAGATTCTAGCCAGGAAGTTGCTACCTTACCCAGCGTCATGATGAGTATTGTCTATGATATCTAGTCATTCTTCAGTTTCAGTTTTAAAATTATGGTCTTTGATTAATTTCTAATTGATTTTTGTGCAAGGTTAAATACGGGAAACAGATTTCATTCTTCTGCAAGTAGTTTTCTAGTTTACTTCACTGAGTTGGCTGCCTTTTCCTACTACATATTCCCCCACCCACTTTTTTTTTTTCTTTTTTTGCCTATATGAGACACAGTCTCCTTGTAGCTCAAGTGCCTGGAATTTGCTCTGTAGACTAAGCTGGCTTTGAACTCATAGAGATCTGTTTACCTCTGCCTCCTGAATGCTGGGATTAAAGGCATGCTCCACCATGCCCAGCAAACCCCCCACGCCAACCCTTTTGTCAAAAATTAGGTGGACATACAGTGCTGGTTGGAATGGGATTTGGTGCAAGTAATTTCAGAAATAATCTTATATATGGGTGTCATAGAACCAAAGGAGGTGAGTGTATAGATCCGACTAAGAAGATAGCCTTGAAAGTTACGTCAGCATTTTTTTAGGACAACAAAAATGCAATGATGGACAGTCA
The DNA here is from genome assembly GCA_009823505.1 of Rhizomys pruinosus. Classification (NCBI taxonomy): domain Eukaryota; kingdom Metazoa; phylum Chordata; class Mammalia; order Rodentia; family Spalacidae; genus Rhizomys; species Rhizomys pruinosus. The sequence goes on from VZQC01006583.1 coordinate 166,795, forward strand.
ACAGAAGAATGAATGAAAAAGATAATATGTTGCATACAGAAGAATGAAGTATGAGACAAATTACTACATGGCTGAATATTGAGAACAGGTTGTCCCCACACATTCATTGTTTATTCATATAAATACCTAGAACATGCATATCTAAGTAGCAAAGCTAGATTAATAGTTCATTAGGAGGAAAGAGATGCATGAAGTTACTAATATTACATGGATGAAAGTATACACAGGCAAGTGTTTTTCTGTAATGATGCAAATGTTCTAAAATTGATTGAGATATTAACACATATGTGTGTTTATGTAAAAGAAAAACATCGAATCAGACACTCTAGGATTTTTTTCTTTAAAGAAACCACTCAGACTGCATTCTCTCCCTCTACTCTCCTGAGAGAAGAATGATCATCAATGGCAGCAAATTTAACAAGTGAATATATCTCAAAGATTAAAAATAAATTAAATAAATAAATAAATAAATAAATAAAGACAGTTCCACTAAAGTAGGTCAGGAGTAAAGTGATTACTTAGCATGACCAAGGCCCTTGCTTCAAAACCCTTTACCATGTATGACAAGGTAATCATGATTAATAAATGAATAGAAAATAAAACAGATTAGATGGCAGTAATCCATGTAACAGCATTAGCTCTTATTTTATTTTCATTTTTACATGCAGTAGTTGGCATAAAGAATTAGATTCTATATTCAACCTCATTTGAAGTGTATTTATACCCCAAAGTGAACTTTAGCCCATGGTATTTTATCTGTTAGAAGAACATCTCTAGGGAAAAACAAACAAACAAACAAAAATAACCACACAAGCAAAAACACATGATCAGCACAATAAATACAAGAAAAGCAAAGCATGGCTCTTCCAAGATATGTACAAAAGGAATTTTCCAATGTAGGTTGAAACTGTTGAACAAGACAATATCTCATGCATGGAGGTGATTCTGAATTATTTCATATATATGAAAGAGACAGGGGCTCATTACAGCTTCACCTTTTCTGAAACTCCCTATATAAGCCAGACTGGCCTAGATCTCCCAAAGGTCTACATGTCTCTGCCTCCTGAGTGTTGATGTTAAAGGAATATGCCACCACATCCTTCTTAACGAGTATAATTATTTAATCGTAAGGTTGGAAAATGAATTCCAAATTATTTGATCCATAAAATAATCGAATATATAAATAATATATATATATATATTTATATATATAATTGAAAGTGCTGAAGTGCAAATACACATTCTAATATTTTATAAGATAAATGAACACAAACTTGCGTTTTCTATCTTCCACTTACAGACTGTTAATCCTGGGAAGAAAGCAGTAATAAATAAAAGTACAGTTATTAGATTGACTAATAAGCTAATAATTGGATGGGCACATTGATATCTACCTTGATCACTTAAGTTGAAATATACTCTTCAGGGCTGGAGAGATGGCCTAGTGGTTAAGAGCACCGACTGCTCTTACAGAGAACCCGGGTTCGATCCCCAGCACCCACATGGCGGCTAAGAACCGTCTGAAATTCCAATTCCAGGAGAACTCCAGTTCCAGGGGAATCCAGGAATACCCTCTTCTGACCTCCGCGGCGTTGCACGACACGGGTGCACAAACTTGCATGGAGACAGTACATTCATACACATACAGAAATAAATAAAATTAATAAAAAAATTAAAAAAAAAGAAATATACTCTTCAGTTTTAGAATACTTTATTAGACAATTTCTGAAACTTCCAAAAGATTGCTTGCAATTTATTTGGTGAATATGACTAAGCTACTCAGCTCCTTTATTCTGAAACAAATTACATTATGGCTCCTGTTTCCAGAAGTCAACAACCAAGTTCTTGCTAGAGTGGCTGGCCATAGAATGCTTCAATTTACTGCCATTTCCATTGTTATTCTTTCAATTCACTTTATTCTCTAGAGAATGTATGTAATGTTTAGGTGGTTTAATATAGTACTTAAGAGGCTGAAGATACAGAATAGAGGAGTGAGTTTTAATTCTACCCAGAGACTAGCTAACAACAGTCTGAAAGTCCAGTTTTGGGGAATCTGACTCACTCTTCTGAGCTCCCTGGTCACTTCAGAACACAGATGCACGTACCTACATGCAAAGAATACACTCATGCACATAAAATAAAAATAATAAATAAAATATTTAAAAATGATCTAAATATAGAACTTCATTCTTGTGCATATTTTAGGTATTTCTTTACATGCTTGGCAACCTGGTCCTTAAGGTATGACTAGGTTTCTATTCTATTCTTACCTACTTTCCTTGACATTCAGTTGAATGCCAGTGATATTGCAATCATAACCAGGAAGCATTACATACTGTTAATGCTGATCTTACTCTCCATAGTGCACTCATAATCACCCAAAATTGCATAATGTTACTGTTGATGCTACTCTCCAAAATTAAAAAAAAAAAATGCTTCCTGACCTGGGGAGATGGCTTAGCAGTTAAGAGTACTGTCCCTGCAGAGGATTTCGATTCAGATTCCAGCACCTACATGGCTGCTAACAACCATCGTAACTCCGGTTTCAGGGGATCTGGCTCTCTCTCTCCATAGGCATTGTATGACATACCTGCAGTTACATACACGCAGGCAATACACTCATATCCATCAAATGTAAAAGCATTTAAAGGATTATATATTTTAAAATATTTGCCATTTCATAGCAAAATCTATGTATTCTATGTTAAATATGTGTCTGAACGTATTCATGATGATGTTAATATTTTTTCCATGCTTCTCTTAGGTTTGAACTATTAATGTGTTGCTCTAAAGTATTTGGCTCAAAATAGAGTACTGTAAAGGAACAAAGTAACTGCTCACTACTCCCAGTCATTCTATATTTGAAAATACCCAGGCGATCAGTGTCACTGTGCAGAGAGTGAAAAGTAATCTCATGTTTTCTTTTAAGATATTTCTTTTAAGATATATATCTTACCATATATGGTAAGATATATATATCTTAACTATTACCATTAACTATTTTATATGTACCATACATTGGTTTTAAGTATATGCACATAGCTGTGCTAATAACATCACTATATAATTTTAGAAGTTTTCTTTTTTTATGGCAGTGTGATGTCATATTCAGGAATGCCTGAATAAAGCTAGCCTGAATCTTACCATCAAAACAAAACAAAACAAAACAACAACAACAAAAAAAAAACAAAACAAAACGAAAACAAAGAGGAGGTGTTAATCTGTTCTGAAAACATGTTCCTTCAGATTTCACCTAGAACTGTGCTCTGAAACAAAGGCTTTGCTCTCTATTTACCGAAAGAATCATCAAGCATGAAATAAGGAAAGAGAATGAGTTTTCCCTTTCTGACCACTACTGACCTAAAATAGCACACATGTGTGCAAACACACACACACACACACACACACACACACACACACACACACACAGTTATACTGGCTGAAGGGGAATGAAGTGTCATGAGTATTAGAGATTTGATTTATAGTGGCTAAAAGTTGTTCTATGGGCTACAGATGTAGCTCAGTGTTAGACCACTTGCTTAGCTTTTAATGACCAACTCTGATAAATGGAATTTAAAAATGCGATAATGACTTTCACATTTTCATTTTCTTAGCAATTAAATAGTTTTTTTGTAAATGTATCAAACTTTCACTATCCATTCATCAGATAATTAACAAAGTAGTTGTTTTTGTGAGTGTTCCTCAAGTGATAAAAGAAGATCTCCCAAAGGACTCATCCATAACAAATTCAGGTATATTTTCAAGACTATATACTGCTATGAAGATACCAGTTTATTGCTGTTCACTACTATATTCACAAGAGACAGAACATTTTTTTCTTCTGTAAACTCTATTTAGATTGTGGTTAATTTTTTTGATCTTTCAGAATTTTCAGTGTATTCCATAAACACTTCTTAACATATTTCTTCTGTGTATAGTCTTGTGTGTGTGTCCATGATAATTTTTAACTATTTCAATAATTAATTTAACTTTTTCTATGTATATTTTATTGTTTTTTGCATATCATGCAATAGATCTTGATCATATTTAGAATACTCCCCCATTTTCACTAGCCATAGCCAACCCTTAGA
>VZQC01006583.1:171050-196193 GCA_009823505.1 Rhizomys pruinosus
CTGATGGAGACTATTGGTCTTCCTACCATCAATTCCTTAAGGAAAATCAACTCTCCTTCATCTAGAAGTGATCAGCTACCAGTAGTCCCTCAGCTAATGTTGGGGCCTCCTACTCATTTCTCCAGGTTTATGCTAGTTTTTCTTCTAATTGAGTTTGCATGGGTCTTGTGCATGCTATCAAAATTGCTGTAATTTCCTATGAACAAGTTCCCAGGAGCCTTAACTGATAAGCCAAAAAAAAAAAAAAAAAAGAAATGGTGCATTTAGACAATGGAGTTCAACTCAGCACTAAAGAAAGACAAAATCATGAAAATTTCAGGTAAATGGGTATAAATGTTATAATAAGTGAAATAACACAGACTTAGAAAAACAAATGCTGTATGTTTTCTCTCATGTGTGGACCTTAGCCTGAAATCCTTATATGTGAATATATATCCTGACAAAACTGCATGATCCAGGAAAATGTTGTTGTAGTTTGTCATCCATTGCTGTGACAAAACACTCTGACCGACACCAACTTGGGGAGGAAAGGGTTTATTCAGCTTACATCTCCTGGGTCACAGATCATCACTCAGGGAGCCCAAGGCAAGAACTCAGGGCAGGAACCTGGAGGCAGGAGCTACAGCACAGGCCATGGAGGAATGCTGTTCACTGGCTTGCTCTCCTAGCCCATGCCCAGCCTGACCTCTTATATAGTACACAACAACCTGCCCAGGGTGGCACCACCCATAGTGGCTGGGCCCTCCCACATTGCTCAACAATCAAGACAATACTCCACAGACGTGGCCACAGGCCAGTCCAATGGAGCTAATTCTCCAGTTGAGGCTCCTTCAACCCAGGTGTGTCAAGTTGACACTAAAGCTATCCAGCACAAATGTCAATGAAAATAAAGGAAAAGAAAGAGCCTAAGAGAGGTGGATAGTAAGAGATATCAATGGGGAAATTGGTAAAAGGGGAATATTTTACTGTGAAGGAAGGAAAGAAGTGTAAAAAAGAAAAGTAAGATTAAAGTGGAAGAAGAAGGTTTAGAGAGAAAGAACAGAAGACAGATATTTTCAAGAAAAAAAAGCAGGGAAAGTGGGAAGGCTTTAATTGGGGAAGGATGAGAGAGGCTTATATAGGGGATAGGGAGAAATGACATGGAAAACCAGAAGGAAATGTATTAGTTTAAAAGCTTACTGAAAAATACACATACAATCTCTATACATGGATTGAAATGTTAAACTGAAGGCCATGTAATGAGGAACACAGTGCCAACCTGGAGAGACCTCCATTTGAGGTGTTGTCAGAATAGTCCAAGAAATTCCCCCAATAGTTCGATTGCCATAGCTCTTGATTACCACCCAGAACTTGAAGGAAAGACCCTATTGCTTCAGATAGAGTAGACTTCAAACACAGGTCTTAAAACAATGAAGCAGGAGGTGATTTGGAATCTTGTTCCCTGAATATTTATTTTCATATTTTGGGAGGACACTATTCAAGCTTCTATAAGAGAAACTAATTTAATTAACAAAATAGTTAAATTTCAGCCTTGATAAATCAAAATATCTAATGACTAAATATATATATATATATATTTTTTTTTTTTAATTTTTAATTTTGGTCTTTTCTAGACAGGTTCTCCCTGTAGCCCCAGCTGTCCTGGAATTCACTCTGTAGACCAGACTGCGCTTGAACTCAAAAAGATCAGCCTGCCTCTGCTTCCCAAGTGCTAGGATTAAAGGCGTGTGCCACCACACCTGGCTTAAAATATATTTTTTAATTAAATTTTATATTATTGATAAGTAGCATAATAAAATATTATAATCATTTTACTGTATTAGAAGTACCACAGAATCTCACTCGTCTCATTTTATTCATATTGATTGATTGATTGATTGATTGATTGATGGACTGAGCCAGTCTCCAGATAGCCTCAATTGGCCTAGAACTCACTATATAGTTCAAAGTGGACTCCATCCTACAGATATCTCCCTACTTTTGTCTTCTGAGTTCTGGGATTATATATTTTCTCCAGTAAATTTAGTTTATTTAGTTATTTACTTATTTTATTTGGGTGTGGCACATTTCATGATGTACATATGGAGGTTAGGATACACATTAATGGAGGCAGTTTCTTCTACTACAACATGGGTGCCTCAGACTGAACTCAGATTGTGAGGTTTGACAGCAAGCTCCTTGACCCACTGAGCTGCCCCTCTGGCCACATGCTTATGTATTGATACATATCAATGGAGAGATTTATATATCTGTATTTAAATTACAAAATATTTATGGGATAAGTTCATTTCAAAAGCTTATTTAATGCAAGAATTCATTGCATCATAATATTGGTCAAATCCCCAACAAGGAAAATCCATTTGTTCTGCATTCCTGAATGTAAAGGTATTTAATATCTGACATCTCTAAATTGATGCTCTGCAGATTCAGAAGACAAATATACCTGAGTGCCAATGGACAAAAGGGTTAATCAGAGGTTCAATAGCCACTGTAATTAATCTAAAATTACCAAATATATTATATCAATGAGGTTTGAGAAGTTGTTTGGTTTTCTTTGAGACAGAATCTCTCACTTGCTACCCCAGGCAGGCCTAGAACTCTTTATGTAAACAAGACTGGTCTCAATCTCAGGGAGTTTTGTTTGCTTTTTCCCTCTGAATGCAGGGAAGTAAAGCATGAGCCACCATGCTGGCCCCATCAGTGAGGTTTTAATGATGTTAATCAAACAAATTAAATTGATTATATACATAGATAATAAAAAACTAACTTGTTATCTAGAAAATATGGTTGATAGAATTAAAAATGAATATTTTTTCTTCCCCATATCAATAGCACTGCATAGCTGAATAATAAATGAACATCATTTATATTTTTTAACTGGAAATGAAAGAAAATAATAGATTAACAAGTGAAAGCCATAAATTATAGCATCATTGTCTACTACATTGGAAATATGAAACATACCACTGGATAAAACAAAACAAAAAAATGACAATGTAAAATAAAACAAATCTGAATTTAACCAGGAATCTCAATGTAGCCTCTACTTTTATTAAATGATGGAAGTTGAAGAAACATTCATAATTGCATGAATGTATAATATAAAAACTTCACATTATGGAACACAGTTAAAATAAAATGTCTCATTCTTGTCAATATCTGTATTCTACATTAAAGAGATTAACTCCATCAAACAAAGCTTAATTTTCCAGGAGGGTATAAGATGTTCAAAGTCTTAGAAGTCTCCATTAAGCTCATTATATAATCTCTTTCAACTAAAGGATCCAAGAATAACTTTCAGGAACACAGCTTGAAAGGCTGTGTAAGGCTTCAGTTTGCCCTTTTCTTCATACAATTATGAATTATGCAATCCCAAATTGAAGGATTTCTTTGTTCCTCTTCTATTACTGTAATCGTGAGAACTGTTGCTGTGGACATGTGTTGAGAGGAGGTATAATGACTGCTTGCTTTTGTTTTTGTTTTTGTTTTTTTCTGAAGTAATACAGGTTTCTATACAAAAGGGCAATATTAGCATTCAGTTAGTTACAGTTGTAGATCTGGGGATTTATTTTTTATTCCCATCTTCATGAAAAACGTATAAAATCCATAATTATTGCACACGTGTTTGGTTAAGAATATCCTTCATGGCTCCAAGTATTTGGACACTTGGTCCCTTATTCATTGGAGGATCTAGAACACTTAGGAGGTAAGCTTCTGCTGAAGGGAGCATGCAATCTGGGGTAGATTTGGAGAATTCAGTCATGTTCTAATTTTAGTCTGTCTCTCTCTGTTTCATATATGAGTTTTCAGTTTTATGCTCTGGTCAGTTCTGGAACCATATCTCTGCTGCCATTATGGACTCCTTCTGGAACCAGAAGTCAAATAAACCCATATTTCTTTAAGTTACTTTAATTGTGGTATTTCATCAGAGCAACAGTAAAGAAAATAATAAAGAAGTTGGTTCTTAGAATGGGATGTTGCTGTGAAGAATCCGACCACATGAGTTTTTGGAATAATGTGAAAAAATTTCAAGTTTGGACTAGAAAAGTGGTTGAATAGTGTAAGCAGAAGTTAATGGGCAGCTCGAGTGCCAGCCTGGGAGAAAGTAGTGCTGAAAGAAATGCAGTTCCAGAGGGAAATTAGGACTTAAACAGCAAGTGAGATGTCTTGGCATAGCATGGCTGCCTTCTGCTCATAGCCTCAGAGCTTGCCTGAGGCTAAGTTGGAAAATAAGGGAAACTTTTCTGTGACAGGGGAAATTTGAAGGCAGCATAATATAGAGTCAGTAGTGTGGATTAACGTGAATATTATGCTGATATAAAATGAAAATAGCAAATGGGGCAAAATGAATCATTAAATGTACAACTTAGAGTAAAGGAAAGCACTATGTAGTTTAATGATGGATTCAAAGCATGTGGTAAAGAAGATGCTTCTTTAATAAGAAAATTAAAGCCATTAAAAACAAAACAAAACAAAAATACAGAGAAGTTGCACTGTAACTCTTGATCCAAGACCCTGCCCAGATTTTCCCTTGGGAAAGGAAAATCTTAGGAAGATTCCTACTACTACACAACCTTAGCAGACAAATCTATTGCTAATGTAGATGAAGAGTCCTGGTCCATGCCAACCTGGGAGTCAAACTTGACAGTGTTCATGTAGTATTGGCTTCAGATGCAGGAAAAATGCCAGAGTAGAGGACCATTGGTTCTTCCTCTGAGATTTCATAGAGCCACAGAGTCCAGGCAACACGTAGCAGGGAATCCCTGAAAAATATAGTCCCTATCAAGCCAAGGGACTCTCTAATTGGCCAAGGATAGCCCATTATTGGAGATGCTAAGGCTGTGAGACATCTTCCAAGGGGAGCTGTAGGATAAATTATTTCTTCTTTGAAATGGGCTTATCACCTGAGAAGCTGTTTACTATGTGGGAGGGGTTAGGAGAGAATATGAAATTCCAAATAAGTTTCCCTGCATTGCTTCCTACGATTGCTGGCCTTTGGGGGAAATGTAGAAACATGGGACTCTGGGGGCTGGAACATATAAAAGACCACCAGTAAGATTGTACACTCTCCGGCCATCTTACCAGCGTGGCCAGAGGGCACAGAGTTCATGCCAGGAGTGGTGGCCATGTTGAAAGGGAGAGCAGATTGAGTGAGAGTATGTTGCCTGCCAGGCATGGCCAAGTAGCTTGGCTTGGCGAATGTATATTGTCTGCCATCACTTTGTAGGCAAGCCCAGCACAATAAATTATAAGATTGAAAAGTTATTTCCTTGCTTTGCCTTAGCAACTGAGGAACCAGGAATAGCAGATGCTATATGGAATTGTGGTAAGCTACATGGTTGGCTGTGTGCTCTGGAAAACCCGGACAAGAGGAATATTTCTCAGTTTTATTCAGTGAGTGGTACCAGTCTAAGAGATAGATATACCATTCCATGAGGCAAAGATGTAGGAGCTAATATGCCTTACCTATTTGAAAATAAAAGTCCTGATCATTGGACATGAAAGTGCAAGATAATGTGATTTGCCTTCCTGGGTTTCAGCCTTGTTTTGGTCAACCATTTCAACTCCAGGCCCCATTCCTCCCTTTTGCAATGAAGATGTGTATTCCATTCCATTGTATGCAATTTTCCTTTTGCTTATGCAGAAGTTTAATAGAGTGCTTTGATGCTGGGCATGGTGGCACAAGCCTTTAATCCTAGCACTTAGGAGGCAGAGGCAGGTGGATCTTTGTGAGTTCAAGGCCAGCCTGGTCTACAGAGTCAGTTCCAGGACAGTCAGTGCTACAGGGAGACCCTGTCTCAAAAAGACCAAACAAAAAGAGTGCTTTGAGTTTTAGAAGAGACATTGGACACTTGAATAATATGGAGACTCTGAAGAATATGGGGACTTTTAAAGTTGGACTAAATAAATTTTTCATTATGATGTGGTCGTGAGCCTATGGGGGCCAGGGAGTTGAACGTGGTGGTTTGAATGAGAATGTGTCCCATAAATTCCAAGTATTTGACACTCAGTTTATGGCACTGTGTGGGGCAGGGTCATGGAACCTTTGTGAGGTATGGTCGTGCTGGAGTAAGCCTGTATTTGTGGATTGGCTTTGAGCATTCTTAGACATTGTCCTAGTTGCTTTTGCTTTCTTCTTCTTGGGCCTGCTTCAAGATATAGGCACTTATGTTTCTCCTCTGGCCACCTCTGCTGCCATGTCTCCCCAAGATGTGCTAAACAATAAGTCAAATAAATTCTTCCTTCTATAAATCACCTTGGTCATTGTGCTTACACAGAAGCAGAAAAGTAACTAAAATAGGGGAAAAATAAACATATTTCTTTCAGAATATGCATTATTTATGCACATTAATTTTAATAAAATATTTTATTGCTGTTTTGTGTATTTCATACATCATTTCTCAGTCCAATTTAGAGAAATTCCCTTTTCCGTGTCCCCCAGCCCATCCCAGATCAAGCATTCTGCCATACATGTCTTGCATGTTTTTTCATTCTTTTTAAAGATTTTTCTCTGCAGAAGTTTATTGTTTGGACAGAAGTTAACTGTTTCAGTCAGTTTGTTGATGCAGTCTTTTGTCATTGCTGTTCCCTCCCATTTGTTTTGCTCCAAAATATGCCCATACATGCATCACATATATATCAAAATTATGACCACTGAAAATAAACCGTATGTTAATTCAAAAATATGTTTAAGAGTTCACATTTTTCCTTTTAATTTTATATTACTCTAAAATATGAATACATTCCCTCAACCCATATACCACCATTACGAAGTCTGAAAATAAGTGGAACGTTAATTCTAGAGGCCATTAAGGGATTCACATTATAACTACACAGTTGCCTTCAGATAAAAACAAATATAACATTAAATTTACTCAGCTTACCTTTAAACTAGGGATTTGGTGCTAGTATCCACAAATGAGGGATACCATTCTACTTTTGTTTTGCTGGGAGTCTCTTACTTCACATAAACATAATGGCTTCGAGTTCCATCCATTTACCTGCAAAGTTCATGATGTCCCCTTTCTTTTTTCCTGCATAGAATTCACTTGTGTATTTGTGTCACATTTTCTCTATCCAGTCTTGGGTTCACGGACACTTGGATTGTTTCCAGCTCTTTGGTATTGTGAAGAGAGATGCAATAAACATAGATGTGCATGTATCTCTACTGTAGGATGTCTTGTGGATATACACTCAGGAGTGGTATGACTGGGTCAGGTGGTACGCTCATTTTGAGTCTTTTAAGAGTTGTCCACACTGCTTTCCATAGGGGTTGCATGAGCTTTCATTCCCACCAGCAGTGGATGAGTGTTCCCCTTTCCCCACAACCTCTTCAGCATTTGATATCCTTTGCTTTCTGCATCTTATCTAGTCTTACCCCAGTAAGATGAAAACTTAACATGGTTTTAGTTTGCATTTCCCGAATTATTAGAGATGTTGAACACTTTTTAAGGTGTTTCTCAGCCGGCTTTACTTCTTCATTTCTGAAGTCTCTTTTCAGATCCTTTCACCATCTTTTTAGTGGGTCATTTGTTTTCTTCTTCCTTTATTTTTTGAGTAGTTTATACACTTTGGATGTTAATTCTCTATCAGCTGTATCACTGAAAGAGATAGGTTTCTTCCCACTCTGTGGGATTTCTCTTCACTTCTTTGTTCCTTTTGCTGTGCAGAAGCTCGTCAGTTTGATAAGTTCCTATTTGTCAATTGTTGACTGTAATTTTTGTGTAGCTGATGTCTGACTTAGAAAGTCTTTTCCTACTCCTATGTCTTATATCATTTTCAGAGTTTTTGGATTCATTTTGAGGAATTTGATCATTTGGGGTATTTTTTTGTACATGGTGAGAGGCAGGTGTTTAATTTTATTCTCCTACAAGTGGTGATCCAGTTATGCCAACACCATTTGCTGAAGATGCTGTCTTTCTTCCACTGAGTCTTCTTGGCCACTTTGTCAAATATGTGATGGCTGAAATTGGATGTGCTCAGGTTTGGATCCTCAATTTTGTTTCATTGATGGGGGTCTGTTTTTGTGCCAATTCCAGGCTGTTTTTACGACTATAGCCCTGTAGAATAGTTTGAAGTCTGGTATGGCAATTTCCCCCTGTGTTGGTATTTTGGATCAGGGTTTCTTTGGCTAACTAGGGTCTTTTGTTTCTCCATATTAACTTTTGGATTTTTTTCCTAGGTCTGGGAAGAAGCTCATGGGGATTCTGACTATGATTTCATTGACTCTGTATATTACTTTTGGCATGATCTTGATTTTTATTGAATCTTCCCATATGTGAGCATGGGAGGTTCTTCCATCTCTAGTATCTTCCTCAATCTCCTTCTTGAGGGATTTAAAGTTTTCTTTGCAGAGATTTTTAGTGTGTTTGTTCATGTTTGTTCCTAGACTATTTATTTTGTTGGAGGCTATTGTGAGTGGAAATGTCTCCTTGTATTCCTTCTCCAATTGTTTGTTATTGGCATAAAGAAAGGCTACAGATATTTCTAAGTTAATTTTTTTATCTTGCCACTTTACTGAACCTGTTGTTCATTTCTAGAAGTTTTCTAGTGTAGTTTTTGGTGTCCCATAGGACATGTCATCTGCAAAAAGGGAGAGTTCGACTTCCTCTTTTCCAGGTAGTGCTCCTACAATTTCCTTTTCTTGTTTTATTGCTCTTGGCATCATTTCAAGCACTATATTGAAAAGGAGTGTGGGTAGGGGGTAGCCTTGTCAAGTCCATGACTTTAGGGGGGACACTTCTAGTTTTTCCCCATTTAGGATAATGCTGGCTGTCAGCATATACAAAAGTATATGGCTTTAATTATGTTGAGGAATGTTCCCTTCAGTCCATTTCACTCCAGGACTTTAAAGATGAAGCTATGCTGAATTTTGTCAAAGGGCTTTTCTGCATTGATTGAGATGAACATGTGTTTTGTCTTTTTTTTTTTTAATCTTTCAGTCCATTTATGTGCTTTATGACATTTATTGATTTACATATGTTGAACCATCCCTGCATCTTTGGTATGAATCCAGCTTGGCCATGGTGGATGATCATTTTGCTATGTGCCTGTATGCTGTTTGCAAGTATTTTGCTGAGAATTTTTGCATCTATGTTCATTAATGAGATGGGTCTATAATTTTCTTTCTTGGTTGAGTCTTTGCTGTGTTTTGGTGTTAGAGTGATGTTGGTTTCTTAGAAGGAATTTGGGAGATTTCTTTCTGTTTTTATCCTCTTGAATAATTTGAGTAGTAGTAGTTTTCTTTAAAGTTCTTACAGAATTCTGCCCTGAATCCATGTGGAATTGGGCTTTTTTTCAGTTGGGAGAATTTTCTTTTTTATTACAGTTTCTATTTCCTCCTTTATTACCGGCCTATTTAAGCTTTTGGTGTCTTCCCAGTTAAGTTTTGTTGGATTCTATGATGTCAGGTATTCATGCATTTCTCTTAAGTTTTCAAATTTAGTAGAGTATAGGTTTTTGAAGTATTTCCATAAGATTGTCTGAATCTTTTCCATACCTGTTGAGATGTTTCCTTTTTTATCTCTAATTTGGTTGATTTGGAGTTGCTCTTTCCTACTTTTTATCAATTGGGCTAAAGGTCTACCTATCTTATTTCTCCTTTCAAAGAACCAGCTCTTGGATTCTTTTATTTTTTTTATTGTTTTCTTTGTTCCTATTTCGTTGATTTCTGCTCTGATTTTTGGCTATTTCTTCCTGTCTTCTGGGTTTAGGCTTCACCTAGTTCTGCCTCTCAAGTGTTTTTAGTTGCAGTGTTAAGTCATTTATTTGTACTCTTTCTATTTTCTTTTTTTTTATTTATTTATTTATTTATATATGTGTATGAATGTACTGTCTGCATGCAGGTCTGTGCACCCGTGTCGTGCAATGCCACGGAGGTCAGAAGAGAGAGTCGGATTACCCTGGAACTGGAGTTCTCCTGGAATTGGAGTTACAGAAGGTTCTAAGCCAACATGTGAGTGCTGGGGATAGAACCCGGATCCTCTGAAAGAGAGGTCAGCGCTCTTAACCGCTAGGCCATCTCTCCAGCCCCACTCATTCTATTTTCTTAATGTAGGCACTTAGAGCTATGAATTTCTCTCTTAGGACTGCTTTTAAGGTGTCCCATAAATTTTGATGTGTTGGGTCATCCCTTTCATTTAGTGCCAGATATGCTTTTATTTCTTTCTTTATTTCCCCTATGACCCATTCTTTATTCAGTAGTGTGTTCTTTAGCTTCCATGTGTTCTTGTTGCTACTGGATCTCTTTTTGGTGTCGATACTAAGCTTTATTTCACTGTGGTCTGTAAGATGCATGACACTATTTCAGTCTTTTTGAGTTTGCTGAGGTTTGCTCAGTTTCCCAGTATATGGAGTAAAAATGAGGTACTGAGTAGAAAGTATATTCTTTGGTGTTTGGATGGATTATTTGGTAGATGTTGTTAGGTCCATTTCATGTATTGTATTGTTCAGTTCAGATGTTTCTCTGTTTATCCTTTGTTCATTCGACATGTCCAATGGGGTCACTGGGGAATAGAAGTCTCCCACTATTAGGGTGCTGGGATTGATCTATGTCCTGAAGTCCTTCAGGATTATGTTTATGCCAGTGTTTGATGCATATATACTTATAATTATGAGATCTTCATGGCTGATTGATCCTTTGTCAGTATGTAGTGACCCTATTCATGTCTTCTGATTAGTTTTACTTTGAAATCTATTTTGTATGATATTAAAATAGCAACTCCTGCTTGATTTTGGTGCCATTGCTTGAAATATTTTTTTTTCCCATCCTTCCAACTTAAGATGGTGCCTATCCTTGAAGGTAAGTTGTGTTTCTTGTAGGCAGCACAAAGATGAGTTGTTTCATAATCCATTCTCCCAGTCTGCCTCTTAATTATAATTAAGGAGTTTAGACCATTAATATTTAGGGTTAATATTGAGAGATATATAATGCTTCCCTTTAGTTTATTTTCTGTTTGTATTATTTGTCAATGTTTATATTTCTGGTATTATGCCTTTATTATTCTCTCTTTCCTCTGTCCTCTGAATTGCTTGGAATATTTTCTGAAAGGTTGGTTTTCAAGAGATGTATTCCTTTATCTCGTTTGTGTCATAGAATAGTTTCCTTTATCCTTTGATTATAATTAACATTTTTGCTTGGTAGGGTTCCTTGGCTTGGCATCTGTAGTCATTTAGTACTGGAAATACTTTGGTACAAGCTCCTCTGCCTATTATCATTTGCGTTGAAGAGTCAGCTGTATTTCTGATAGGATTCCTTTTATATGTACCTTGTTGTTTTTCTCTTGTGGCTTTCAGTACTTTGTCTTTGTTTTGAGCATCTAGAATTTTGATTATGATATGTGTGGGGCATTTCTTTTCTCATCTTGTCTATTTGGTGTTCTATGTGCTTCTTGTATTTGTTTGGGTATGACTTTTTTCAGTTTGGGGAAATTTTCTTCTATAATTCTGTTGAAGATCTGGTCCATACCAATATCCTGAGATTCTTCTTCCTCTCTACCTCTGTTGTGGAGGTTTGGTCTCTTCATGGTATCCCACATTTCCAGATTATTCCACTGTTTTGTGTGTTTGTGTGTGTGTGTGTGTTTTAATTTTTCATAGTCTTTGTTTTGAGCTCTTCAGTTCTTCCATGCTATCTTCTAGGGTTGATATTCGATTTCCTGCTTTGTCCCTTCTGTTACTGAGTGTTTCTCTTGCCCTTTACTGTTGACTAGATAAATCCTCGATTTCCTTTTTCATTATGACCTGAAATTTCCTTAGTACTTCCATTTCCTTCCAAAGTTGACCATTCTTCCCTTTTAGTTTTTAGGTTTCCTTTTTCATTTCACCCTGAGATTTGTTTTTTTTTTTTTTTCTTTTTCTGTGTTTCCATTTCCTTCTGGAGTAGGTCATTCTCTTCTTTAGGTCACTGATTTCTTTGAGTATATCTATGATTGTTCTTTTAAGATCTGTGTCCTGGTTTACTCCCAGGAAGATCTCATTGTTGGAGTCCTCTATAATACTGATAGAGTTTGGTGAGATTTCTTAATGGTTTTTCCCATGTTGTTGATTTTTCTTTGTGGTTTTGGCATGTGGATTTGATTTGTTTTGTTTGTAATCTGATTTGGAATTCTGGTATTTCTTCATTGTGATGTAGGCCTGTTCCTTTAGTTTCTTGGGTGGGGCAGGGGTGTATGAGTTGGGGGGGTGTTAGCCCACACACCAGCAACCTGACTGGAGCCTCCTCAGTATCCCTAAATATCCTTTTTCCTAGTGGGGTGGGCCGGTGCTTATCTGACCTGGGGTGGAAGCACAAAGGCAGCTGACTACTGCCTTAGTGTCACTGACAGCTGCCTTAGTGTCCCTGAAGACCAGACTAATACCTGTCTTAAGAAAGTTTAAACACCATGGTTTAAAAATCACATCACAAAGTACAGGGAGCTGGCTTGGGCAGTAATAAAAAGGTTGTTG
This sequence comes from Rhizomys pruinosus, assembly GCA_009823505.1. Lineage (NCBI taxonomy): Eukaryota > Metazoa > Chordata > Mammalia > Rodentia > Spalacidae > Rhizomys > Rhizomys pruinosus. The sequence goes on from VZQC01006583.1 coordinate 183,498, forward strand.
CATAACCTTGATGACCTGAATTTGATCCCTAGAACACGGTCAACTCCTGGGAACCCGGCTCTCCTCAGCTCCATGCAGCTGCTCACCCTGCTGCATTCAGGGCACACCATTCATCTGTGGTGCTCTACCCCTGGCACAGAAACTGGAGAATTGCAAATTAAATTTTTATGGAGCTTTTTAATTATACACCCTTTAGATCAGCTCTGTTTCCTGGTTGATAGATTTCACGAAACAGACTGAATGTCCTTAGATCATCATCAAGTGTGCCCCTGCAATTTGGCTCTTACAAAGTATGAGGCTTTGTGTTATTTACCCCTTGCAGCATATTCATTGATCCAACTGAAATGGAATTTCAAAGTGGTGACCAAATTTAAATATTTGAGGCATATATAATTGCTCAGCTTATTGCTTGGCAAAGATTACATTTGTCTTCAATGCTCCTTATGTTAAAAAGTTTGATTTTTTTTAGATGTTTTTGACTGCAAATCCCCATGTTGAATTAGGCAAAGATTTATTGGCTTAAAGAAATGTTGTATGAAAATAAGGGTGTGGGCATGTTTCCAAACCTATTTAGTCTCTGCTATTATTTAGAGGAAGACTATTCTAATGAAGAGCACTAGTTCGAGTGTGAGTGATGACTCAGAAAGAAATTCACGTCTTAGAGATCTTGAGACTGGAGTTCTAATAGCCTATTCCAGGTATCTGGAGAGTGATGGCTGTATCACTACAGGATGGATGGTGCTACATGGAGAGACAGAGAAAGTGTGCTAACTCAAATCTATTCCTTTTCTCATAAAGACTTTTCTGCCATCATGAAGATGCTCTCCTCAGAGCTTTTTTTCTGCATTGTATCAAATGAATATCATATGATGAATGAATGAGTTTCACAATTCGGTTTCTTACACAAAAGCTTTGGGGATGCTTTTAAAATAGCAGGTAGCTTTCTAGAATTTTTGTTTTCCATTGTTTTATGAATAAAATATGTTATGAAACTTTAAAACCATTACTTTTACAATGAATATTTCAAAATCATCAAACTCTTGTGCAACAAACTTCCTAAGTACAAATCTATAGGTTAAAACCAGCACACTAAGGCTGGGCTTAGTGGTGCACGCCTTTAATCCTAGCACTTGGGAGGCAGAGGCAGGCAGATCTCTGTGAGTTCAAGGCCAGCCTGGTCTATGTATGTAGTGAGTTCCATGACAGCCAGAGCTACAGGGAGACCCTGTCTCAAAAAAAAAAAAAAAGAACACTAAGATTGGAAGACCTCAACACTCCAGTAAGCCCATTCGATAAGTCACCTGGACAAAGAATAAACAGAGAGATATCTGTGCTGAACAATAGGACACACCAAATGGACCTAACACTCATCTACCAAATATTCCACCCAAACACAAAGGATATACTTTCTGCTTGGCACCTCATGGGTCATTCTCCAAAATCTACCATATACTGGAGCACAGAGCAAATGTCAACAAATACAAAAACTAGTGAAATAAGTCCAGGCATTATATCAGATCTCAGTCAAATAAAGCTTGATATGAACAACAGAAAGACCCCTACTATCTAGAAGAACTCATGAGACTAAACAACACACACTTGATAAACAAACGGGGCAAAGGAGAAATAAAGAAATAAAAATATTCCTGGTACTGAAGGAAAAGGATGATACAACGTAAAACCTATGGGACACTTTAAAAGCAGCCCTAAGAGAGAAATGTATAGCCCTATGTGCCTACATTAAGAAAACAGAAAGAGCCAAAATAAAGGACCTAACACTGCAATTAAAAACACTTGAGAGACAACAACAAATCAATCCTGAAACCAAAAGAAAGGAAAAAAAAAAAAACAGAGTGATAGTCAATGAAATGGAAACAATGAAAATAATACCAAGAATGAATGAATCCAAGAGCTGATTCTTTAAAAGGTTAAACAAGATAGACAGGCCTCTAGAGCAGTTGACCAAAAGAAAGAAAGAGCAATTCCAAATTAATAAAATTCAAGACAGAAAAGGGAAACATCACAACAGATAACTAAAAGATCCACACAATCATATAGGAAAACTTTAAAAACCTATATTCTACTAAATTTGAAAACCTAAGAGAAGTGGATGAATATCTGAAATCAATGAAATGACCCTTTGATCATAACCAAAAAGGGACTGACAGCTTAAACAGACCCATGGTATATCAAAAAATTGAAACTGTAATAAAAAAACAAAAAACTTTCCAACTAAAAATAGCCAAGACCCAGATGGATTTACCACAGAATTCTGTAAGACATTTAAAAAAGACCTACAACCATTATTACCCAAATTATTCAAAAGGATAGAAACAGAGGGAAATCTCCCAAATTCCTCCTATGAATCCAATATCTCTCATATACCCAAAACTAGACAATGATACAGCCAAAAAAGAAAACTATAGACCCATTTCATTAATGAATACATGTGCAAAACACCTCAAAAATGCTTGAAAACTGCATTCAGGCACACATGAAAAAGATTATCCATCTCTCTGTGAGTTCAAGGCCCACCTGGTCTACAAAGTGAGCTCCAGGCCAGCTGGGACTAAAGGGAGACCCTGTCTCAAAAAGACAAAAAAATAAAAAAAAAAAAAGAAAGAAAAAGATCATCCATCATAAGAAAGCCAAATTCAGGAATGGGTCAATACACATAAATCAATAAATGTCATAAAGCACATGAATGAAGGACAAAAACCACATGGTCATCTCAATTGATGCAGAAAAGCCTTCGACAAAATTTAACATGCCTTCATGTTCAAAGTCCTAGAGAGAATTGGACAGGAAATAACATTCCTCAACATAACTAAAGCCATATACAACAAAACCACAGCCACCATTATCCTACATGGGGAAAAAAATGGAAGCATTCCCCTTAAATTCAGGAACCCAGCAATGTTGCCCCATTTCCACTCCCTTACAATATAGTGCTCCAAACATTCCCTAGAGAAATAAGGCACAAAAAGTAAATTAAAAGAATACTAATTGGATAAACGGAGGTCAAAGTATCCCTTTTGGCAGATGGCATGATATTTTACCAAAGGGATCCAAAAACTATACCAGAGAACTCCTAGAAATGATTGACAGTTTCAGAAAAGTCGCAAGATACAAAATTAACCATAATAACATCAGTAATCTTTCCTTATACCAATAACAAGCTTTTGGAGAAGGAATATAAGGAGACCTTCCCAATCACAATAGCCTCCAAAAATATCTAGGAGCAAAACTGACCAAAGACACTAAAAATCTCTAAAAAGAATATTTTAAATCCCCGAAGGAGATTGAAGAAGATACCAGAAGATGGCAGGGCCACCCATGATCATGGATTGAAATAATTAATATATTAAAAATTACCATCCTGCCCAAATTAAAATACTGATTCAAATCCAATCCCAATTAAAATCCCTTGAGCTTCTTCACAGACCTAGGGAAAACAACATTTTAAAGTTCATATGGCAAACAAACAAACCATGGATAGCTAAAGCAACACTAAGCAAAAGGAGCAAAGCAGGTGGGGTTACTATATCAGACTTCAAATTATATTACAGGGTTATAATTATAAAAACAGCCTGATATTAGCACACATAAAAGACCCATAGGATCAATGGATCAAAATTGAAGGTCCAAATGTGGCACATGCCTTTAATCCTGCACTAGGAAGGCAGAGGCAGGCAGATTTCTGAGTTAAGGCCAGCCTGCTCTACAGAGTAAGTTCCAGGCCAGCTGGGGTTATAAGGAGACCCTGTGTCAAGAAAAAAAAATGCTTCTCATTCATATTGATTTCTTCATTTTTGATGTCTCTGTTCAGCTCTTTGCACCATTTTTTGAGTGGGTTATTTGTTTTCTTCCTCCTTTGTTTTTCTGAGTGATTTATATGCTCTGGTTGTTAATGCTCTACCAGATATATCACTGTGGAAGGTTTCCTCCCACTCTGTGAGTTTTCCCTTCACTTCTTTGCTTGTTTCTTTCACTGCTCTTGAGTTTAATAAGGTCCCATTTATCAACTGTTGACCTTATGTTTTGTGCAACTGCTGGCTAACTTAGAATGCCTTTTCTTACACTTATGCCTTGTAGGTTACTATCAATGTTTTCTTCTGTCACTTTCAGAGGTTCAGGTTTCACGTGAGATCTTTGATCCATTTGAAGTTGATTTTTGTACATTGTACATGAAGTTGATTTTTGTGCATTTTGTATATGAACTTGATTTTGAGAGAGGTAGGGGTTTAGTTTTATTCTTCTACAAGTGGTGATCCAGTTATGCCAACACCATTTGCTGAAGATGGTGACTTTCCTCCACTGAGTCTTCTTGGCCCCTTTGTCAAATATGAGATGTCAGCCATCTCATATTTGGAGGTGCTCAGGTTTGGATCCTCAGTTTTGTTTCACTGATCTACTGGTCTGTTTTCATGCCAATACCAGGCTGTTTTATGACTGCAGCCATGTAGTATAGTTTGAAGTATGGTATGGCAATCCCACCTGTGTTGGTATTTTTGCTCAGGGTTGTTTGGCTATCTGGGTTCTTCTGTTTCCCCATATGAACTTTAGGATTTTTTTTCTATGTCTGTGAAGAAGCTCTTGAGGATTCTAATTGTGATTGCATTGGATCTGTATATTACTTTGGTCATGATCTTGATTTTTACTATATTGATTCTTCCAATCCATGAGCATGGGAGTTTCTTCCATCTTCTAGCATCTTCCTCAATCTCCTTGAGGGATTTAAAGTTTCCTTTGTAGAGATTTTTAGTGTGTTTGGTCAGTTTTGTTCCTAAATAATTTATTTTTTGGAGGATATTGTAACTAGAAATGTCTCCTTACATTCCTTATATTCCCTCTCCAATTGCTTGCTATTGGCATAAAGGCTTTTTCTAAGTTAGAAAATATTTTTTCTAAGTTAATTTTCTATTCTGCCACTTTACTGAACTTTTTGATGGTTTTTAGGAGTTTTCTGTTGGAGTTTTTTTGCATCCTTTAGGTAAACTCCCATGTCATCGGCAAAAAGGGACAGTTTACCTTTCTCTTTTTCCAGCTGGTCCTCATATAATTTTTTTTTGTCTTATTGCATTTCAAGCACTATATGGAAAAGGAGTGGGGATAGGAGGCAGCCTTGCCAGGTTCCTGATTTTAAGGGGAATGCTTCTACTTTTTCCCCATTTAGGATAATGCTGGCTGTGTTTGTTGTATATGGCTTTAATTGTGCTGAGGAATGTTCCCTGCAATTCAATTCCCTCCAGGACTTTAAAAACGAAGCCATGATGAATTTTGTTGAAGAACTTTTCTGCAAAGATTGAGATGACCATGTTTTGTTTTGTTTTTGTTTTGTTTCTGTTTTGTCTTTCAGTCTGTTTTCTTGCTTTATGATGTTTAATGATTTATGCATGTTAAACCACCCCTGCACATTTGGTATTGAACCCTACTTGGTCATGGTGGATGATCTTTTTGATATGTGCTTGTTGAGAATTTTTGCATCTATGTTCATTAATGAAATGGGTCTATAGTGTTCTTTTTCAGCTGTATGTTTGCCCATTTTTGGTATCAAAGTGATATAGGATTCATAGAAAGAATTTGGGTAATTTTCTTTTGTTTCTATCTTCTTGAATAATTTGAGTAGTGGTGGCTGTAGGTCTTTTTAAATGTCTTATAGAATTCAGCCATGAATACATCTGGGCCTGGGCTTTTTTTAGTTGGGAGTTTTTTTTATCACAGTTTTAATTCCCTCCTTTATTATGGATCTATTTAAGATTTAGGCTCTCTATCTCTTCTCAGTTAATTCTTGGTGGGTTCCATGATATCCATTTCCATGGGTGTTCAAATTTAGCAGAGTGTAGGGTTTTTATGTATTCCCCTAAGATTTTCTGAATATTTTCCATACCTGTTGTGATGTTTCCCTTGTTATCTCTAATTTGGTTGATTTGGAGTTGCTCTTTCCTACTTTTAGTCAATTGGGCCAGAGGTCTAACTATCTTGTTTATCCTTTCAAACAAGCAGCTCTTGGATTCATTGTTCGCTTTTTATTGTTTTCTTTGTTTCTATTTTATTGATCTCTGCTCTGATTTTTGTCATTCCTTCCTTTCTGCTGGGTTTAGTCTTCATTTCTTTTTTTTTATTATTATTTTTAATTTTATTTATTTCTGTATGTTTATGAATGTACTGTCTGCATGCAAGTTTGTGCACCCGTGTCATGCAATGCCGCGGAAGTCAGAAGAGGGTGTCAGATTCCCCTGGAACTGAAGTTCTCCTGGAATTGGAGTTTCAGACGATTCTCGGCCGCCATGTGGGTGCTGGGGATCGAACTGCCTCGCAAGTGTTTTTAGTTGCAGCGCTAAGTCATTTATTGTGCTCTTTCAATATTGTTTTGTTTTTGTTTTTGTTTTTGTTTTTTTAATATACACATATTTACTTTTACTAAGTCCTAAAACACCATGTATCCTGTAGACAGAGTCTGGGCAAAACTGGATACTTGCTGAACTCATGCCAATTAAATATGCACCAATCGAATATACACCCGTGTCCCTCTCCCACCCCTCCCACCCTTCCTGAGTCACCATTTCAGTCAGTTTTCTGATGCAATCTTTCTGTTGTTGTTCTTTTAATATGCATCCCTCTCCACAAGAAATATTTTTTTAATTTTTTTTGAATTTTATTTTATTTACTTATGTGTATGAATGTACTGTTTTGCGTGTAGGTCTGTGCACCCGTGTCGTGCAGTGCCGCAGAGGTCAGAAGAGGGTCTCGGAATCCCCTGGAACTGGAGTTCTCCTGGAATTGGAGTTACAGACGGTTCTCAGCTGCCATGTGGGTGCTGGGGATCGAACCGGGGTCCTCTGCAAGAGCGGTCGGTCCTCCTAACCACTAGGCCATCTCTCCAGCCCCCACAAGAAATATTTATAACTGAGTATTTGGTACTAGCATCCACATATGAGAGATACCATTCGTCGTTTGTTTTTCTGGGACTGTGTTACTTCACTCAACATGATGTCTTCTAGCTCCATCCATTTACCTGCAAAGTTCATGATGTTGTCTTTCTTTACCGCTGCATAGAATTTCATTGTGTACATGTACCACATTTTCTCTATCCACTCATCAGTTGAGGGGCATTTGGGTTGATTCCAGTTTTTCGCTATTGTGAACAGAGCGGCAATAAATATAGCTGTGCATGTATCTCTGCAGTAAGACGAGTCTTGTGGGTATATACCCAGGAGTGGTATGACTGGGTCAAATGGCAGGATCATTTTGAGTCTTCTAAGGGTTCTCCACACTGTTTTCCATAGTGGCTGCACAAGTTTTAATGTAAGCACTTAGAGCAATGAATTTCCCTCTCAGGACTGCTTTTAAGGTGTCCCATAGGTTTTGCTGTGTTGTATCATCCCTTTCATTTAGTGCCAAGAAAGCTTTTATTACTTTCTTTATTTCTCCTTTGACCCATTCTTTATTCAGTAGTGTATTGTTTAGTCTCCATGTGTTCTTGTAGCCAGTAGGGCTCTTTCTGGTGTTGATACTAAGCTTTATTGCACTGTGGTCTGATAAGATCTGTTAAATTATTTCAATCTTTTTCTATTTGCCAGTTTGCTCTGTGTCCCAGTATATGATCAATTTTGGAGAATTTCCCATGGAGTTTTGAGTAGAATATTCTTTGGTGTTTGGGTTGAAAATTCATTAGATGTGTGTTAGGTTCATTTTGTTTATTATATTGTTCAGTTCATATGCCTCTTTGTTTATTCCTTGTCCAGTTGATCTGTCCAGTGGGCTCAGTGAGGAATTGAAGTCTCACACTCTTAGTTTGCTGGGACAGATCTGTGACTTGCAGTTCTTCAAGATTTTGTTTATTAAGTTTGGTGTTCCAGTGTTTGGCACATATATATTTATGATTGTGAGATATTCATGGTTGATTGATATTTTGATAAGGATATAGTGACCATCTTCATCTTCAGGTTAATTTTACTTTGAAATCTAAAGGTGTGTTTCATGTAGACAGCAGAAAGATGGATTCAGTATCTTAATCGATTCTCCCAGTCTGTGTATCTTAATTAGGGAATTTAGACCATTAATATTTAGGGTTAATATTGAGATATATTTATTGCTTCCCTTGAGTTTATTTTCCTTTTGCATTATTAGTCTATGATTGTATTTCTGGGATTATCCCTTCATTAACTACTCTCTCTTGCAGCTTGGGAATAACTGCTCCTTTCCTCAGTACTCTGAATTGGTTGGAGGATTTTCTGGAGGTTTGGTTTTCTAAACATGTATTCTTTCATCTTGTTTATGTCATGGAAGATGTTCCTTTCTCCTTTGATTATAATTGACATTTTTGCTGAGTAGAGTAACCTGGGTTGCCATCTGTAATCATGTAGTACTGGAAATACTTTGGTCCAATATCTTCTGGCTTTCATCATTTGCATTGAGAAGTCAGCTGTAACAATGATGATTTTCCTTTATATGTAAATTGCTGTTTTTCTCTTGTGACTTTTAGTATTTTGTCTTTGTTGTGAGCATCTAGTGTTTTGATTATGATATGGCATGGGGAGTTTCTTTTCTGATCTTGTCTGTTTGGTGTTCTATGGTTCTTGTATTTGTATGGGTGTGTCTTTTTTCAGTTTGGGGAAATTTTCTTGTATAATTCTATTGAAGATCTGGTCCATACCATTTTCCTGGGATTCTTATCTTTCCTCTATGCCTATGATGTGTTGTTTTGGTCTCTCCACATTTCCTAGTTATTCTGCTCTTGGGCTTTTTTGTTTGTTTTGTTTTGTTTTTAATTTTTCACAGTCTGCTTGAGCTCTTCAGTTCTTTTACACTATCTTCTAGGGTTGATATTCTATTTTATGCTTCATCCATTCTGTTACTGAAGCTTTCTCCTGCCCTTGCCTGTTGAAGGGGTGAGTGTTCAATTTCCTTTTTCATTTCAGTCTTAGATTCTTTTAGTATTTCCATTTCCTTCCAAAGTTGACCGTTCACTGATTTTAGTTTTAGTCCCAGATTTTTTCAGTGTTTCCATTTTCTTCCTGAATTGGTTATTCTCTCCCTTTATGTCATTGATTTCATTGAATATATTTACTATTGTTCTTTCAATATCTGTGTCCAGGGTTACCTCCAGAGAGATCTCATTGTTGGAGTCTTCTATAGGACTGATAGAGTTTGTGGGGATTTTGTATTTTCTTTTCCCGTATTGTTGATTTTTCTTTGTGCTTTGGGCATGTAGGATTGATCTTTGTAATCTGGTGTGAAATTGAAGTGTTTCTTCATTTTGGTGTAGGCCTGCTCCTCTAGGTTGGCCTGGGTGGGTTGATTTGGCCTGTGCATCATCAATCTGGCTGAAGCTTCAATAACCCTACAGATCCCGGTTCCCAGCAAGTTGGGCTGGCTCTTACCCATCCTACTGTGGAAGGTAAGGGGTTGCTGACTGCTGCCTCAGTATCCCTAAAGACACAGGTTCCCAGCTAGTTTGGACAGGTCTTAGCCAACTTGTGATGGAAGCCTAGGGAGGGCTGGCTGGGGCCTCAGTGTCTCTAAAGCTCTGGGTTCCCAACAAGGTTGGCCACCTCTTACCTGACTTGTTGTGGAAGCTGAGGGGCCACTAACTGATGCTTCAGTGTCCATAAAGATCCAAGTTTCAACTGAGGTGGCCGAGAATAACTTTTATATGGCATAATTTTAGGAGTAGGACAATATATCCAGATATAATAATTAAAATTATTATAAGCATTGTAAATACCATTATCTAAAAGATATTACCAAGCTGAGAGTGCCTAGCACTCGGGAGGCAGAGACAGGTGGATCTTTGTGAGTTCAAGGCCAGCCTGGTCTACAGAGCAGTTTTATTCATTTTGTATATTTTTCTGAATTAATAGGTGTACTAAAACATTTTAATTTTGAGATTTTCTTACATATATTTATTGCACTTCATTTATTATTGAACACTCAAATTGATCCTCTTCCCATAATTCATTCAAATATTATCAATACACTTATTCTCCAAGTCAATAAATAGTAGTTACTATTTATTCGTACTAGAGTATGAAGTTTAAAATTACAAAATTGATGAAATGATATGGTAAACATCACATAGAATCTGAAAACACATTCATTAAATGCTTGGTGAAGTTATTATTTTGTCCCCTGGCTGTATTCTCTTTGCCTCATGTGGGGTGCATATTCTACATAAATTGTGGATTGTGATATATTTGTAAACCTACAAGCACAAATGGCTAATGTTAATAGAAACAGAATATGTGCAAGAATATAGTTTATAGAACATTCTCTCACTGGTAATTTCTTTTTTTTTTTTTTTTTTTTTTTTTTTTTTTTTTTTTTTTTATTTATTTTTGTATGTGTATGAATGTACTGTCTGCATGCAGGTCTGTGCACCCATGTCGTGCAATGCCGCGGAGGTCAGAAGAGGGTCTCGGATTCCCCTGGAACTGGAGCTCTCCTGGAATTGGAGTTACAGACGGTTCTTAGCTGCCATGTGGGTGCTGGGGATCGAACCCGGGTCCTCTGCAAGAGCAGTCGGTGCTCTTAACCACTAGGCCACCTCTTCCGCCCGGTAATTTCTTAAGATTATGCATGGTTTACCAGCTCTTTGAGAGTTCCCTGAGATTCAGCAGTACATGCAATCAATATAACATGGTATCAAAGGGAAATACGATCATAATATTTTATTTTACCTTTGATTTCCAGGCTGGAATAGTGTTTGGCAGACTTCATTGGCATTTCTTTTCCCTCCCTCATTACCCATTTTACACTTCCATTTAATAGCTATGCAAAACCCACCCTGAAGAGAGGAAGCAATTATATTCCATTTCCTTCAAGATGGAATCTCTGTAAATTATTTGGATTTACTCATAGGTGGTTTGGTGTTCTGTTTCATTTAAATGTATTTCAAAGATATTATTCTTTTTATATTTCTTGGATTTAAGATGTTTCATTTTATAAATTTCAGTTAAAATTAAGGTACATGTTTATTTTGTTGCTCAATTTTCCCAGTTATTGCAGGGTAATTTTCAATGCCATGGATCAAGCATTGTGCGTTATTAACTTTAGCCACTTTTTTCCCTGAATGAACAGGATGAAACAAAACAAATTCCAGGCTCACCTCCATTTCTTGTCTCAGTTCCATAATCAAATATATTACCAAAGAAACCTGCCTTATTAATCGACGAATGAAATTAGTTATGTTTAATAGGTGTACTAATTGCTGCAGGGTGGCAAATACTGAAAGGAGGAGATAAAGATATACAAAGGAACCATAGGGGAAGAAATTTCTCAGAGGGGAGGGACTGGAGACAAGAATTATCATGGAGAAAAGGGTAGTAATTGAAATGGAAAGAGAGGAGGGAGTATAGACAGGGAGAAAGAAAAGGAAGAGAGATAGAGGAAGCTTATTTGATGTGAAAGAAAACAGACAGAAATATGTTAGCCTAAAAACTCAATTGAAAAATACACAGGCAATATCTGAACATGAGTGCATATGTATACCTGAAGGCTAATATGATATGACACATTGCCAGATAGGAGAAGCATCCCTTTGAATTGTTGGTCAGGTTAGTTCAAGGGACCCCCAAAATAACACAGGCTGTTGCCACAGCCCTTGATTACCTCCCTGAACTTTTAAAAAAGAAAGACTCTATTGCTGAGAATAGGGCATGCTTCAGGCACAGAACTTTGAATAATGGAGATGGAACAGACCTGGAGTCTCCCTGAAGATTATTTCTCATATTTCTAGAGGCTACTATGCAAACTGCTATAGGAGAAAACCAATGGTCCAACCCCAATTTTAAAGTTCAATAATCACCACAATGACTGGCACAACAAACTGTCCAGGTGGAGTATGGCACTTTTATCTTAGAGGTAATCAATAGTCATCTTGAGACTTAAAGACTTCTCAATATGAGGGTACTCATGACTGATACTGTAAACATAGGCATATACATATGGCTGGAGAGGTCACAGATCATAGACAAAACCCTCTGTTATAACCCTTGGCAAAAATAATTTCTTATGGTAAGCTACATATAAATCCTTATAATTACAGAGAAGTACATCTGTCACCACTCATCAAAGAAGCTACCTTTGTCAACAGATAGAAACTACTCATTGGGGATTTCCTGAGACCACCTGAAGCACAGTTCTCTTCACAATATCAAGGAGCTGGAATCAACCCAATGCCCCTAACTGATGAATGGATAGAGAAAATGTGGTACATCTACACAATGGAGTTCTATGCAACGGTAAAGAAAGATGACATCATGAGCTTTGCAGGTAAATGGCTGGAGCTAGAAGATATGCTGAATGAAGTAACAGTCCCAGAAAAACAAATGATGAATGGTATCCCTTATCTGTGGATGCCAGCACCAATTACCTAATTGTATGGCAAACTGAGCAAGCAATGTCAATGTGATCTGAAAACAAGTGTGCTCTTATATTGTGAATCCTTTAAAAAATAATAAAAAAAGAAACTAGTACAGAATATGCAATTGATCACACACAAAGAATATGTGTATGAGAGATGTCTAAATGAAACATTTTCCAAGGAACCTCTATACTAAAACCAACGGAATGTAGTGGAACATGAGTTAGAGCGAATAATGCATACCTAAACTCGCACAGGTAAGCTTCTTCATGATTCACACATAAGACCACAGCTTGCCAACTTTTAGAAATAAGATTCTAAAAAAAAAA
>VZQC01006583.1:198740-228116 GCA_009823505.1 Rhizomys pruinosus
CTGCCTGGAAATACTGTGCAGCAGTGGCAGCCATATGTCTGTATATCCCAAATCTAATTGGCTATTAGCTCTCTCCTTGGAGGAATAACCCACAGCTGATGCCACAAGCTTACATCCTCTAATGGTTAGGAGATGTTATAAACCACACGAAGACCCTGTCATACTTAACAGAAGAAAATGTAATTCATGGATTAACATACCATCCAAACATCTGTGTCGATACCAAAGTAACCTACCATAACAATTAGTACTGTTTAAATACCTATATATCTAATTGTGTATGCCTCATTAGTAAGCTCGAAAGGCTATATATTATACTGTTTAAATACCTATATATCTAATTGCATGTGCTTTATTAGTAGGATCGAAAGATTATGCCTGAACAAGCTGGCAGCCCATGAAAGAAAACAGCCAGAATTGACTAGAGACCAAGCTCCAGAGAAAGTAGACTGTTTTGCTTCTCAATCACCTGTTCCCCTTTTCTAAGCTTAGGGAACAATCTGCAGAAGAGGGGGCACGATAGAATGAAAGGGCTGTGCTTGGTGTGAATGGTGAAACTACAACAATATAGACTGGACACTCATTTCATCAACTTGATTGAACATACAAGCCCCCCCCCCCTGCTGGATGGTGGGACCCATGAGCTTTGTGGGTTTGGGCACATCTGCTTGCAAATTGGTTTTACATGAAGGATGCTTGTACTCACAAATTATCACTTATTGTTAAAAATAATGAAAACAAAACAAAACAAAACAAAAAAACAGAGAAAGATGCAGAAAAGTTATGGCAGAATGCATGATCTGGGATGGATAGGCTTGGGGTGGGGAGAAGGGAAGGTGATATATGCCTGAACTGAATTGGAAAATGATGTATGAAATACACAAAGCATCAATAAAATAAATAATAATGATTTAAAAAAATAAAAAGAAAACAGAGGGTTTTGGCTATCTGGGAACTTGCAAATACGAAATTGCAGCAATGGTGGCAGCATGCACAAGACCCATAGAGACTCAATCAGACAAACAAACATACAAACAAACAAACAAACAAACCGAAAAGCATAATACTGTTGAAATGGGCAAAAGGCCACAACCTTAGCCCAGGAACTGTTGTCAACTGATTACTGCTTGGTGTGGGAAAGTTGATCTTCTTTAAGCGAGTGATTCTAGATAGGTTGACTAGACTTCATTGGATAAACCTGTACTGAGGGTCATCTGGGTGCAAAAGCAAGATTCAATAGGCTCTGACCTCTATGAAAGAAAGCATTAAACACAGTGGGGAGGCTATGGGGACATTTGAATGAGGGATGTATCTAAATATGATTAGGATGCATTTTATTAAGTCTCACAAATTAAAGAAGATACATGGAGAAAAAATATATTGATATAATAATATATCCATATCAACCCACATTTATATACCTAACGATTTGCATAACTAATGACTCAATCATGAACTTCAAACTAATATATCAAGCTATATGTAATCCCTTTGGCATGGGTCATTATTGATTCTTCCCTTTGTTTATGTGTAAAGTCTTATATTATAAATGAGGACCTGCATTTTCACCATCTGTGACATATTTATCTACTCAATTCCAAGTACAGTATGCATGTATATTCATTTTATATTTATCATTTCATAGAAAGAGATTATGTTGTCATAGCATCTTATATATTGTTCCTTACAGCTTTTTTTTTATTGTAGAATCCACTCATTTTCTTTTTTTTTTTTTTTATATACCACTCAGACTGTGCTCCCTCCCTCTGACTCTCCCAAAAAGGAGAGCAGAACGATCATCAATGGCAAATAGCAGTTGCAAAAGAGCAACACTAAGAGCCGGCTTCACGCTCAGGAGGCAGCACTACAACTCCTCCTCATGGTTTCTGGTACTCTACATGGTCAGAGAAACTTCTCTAGTTACAAACTATAGAAATGATCCCTGAAAGTATAGTCTTCATTTTCAACGTTATTTAGCTGATCAAATTTTCTCCCTCACCTGTGTTACTTCCTCATCTCATGTTAATTTTTATATTTTCTTCATAGTATTTATATTTTTTAAATATGGAAAAGGTTTCATATCTTTGTTAATAATTTAATAGGTAAAGAAGTTCCAAAGGACCATTATAATGAACAAAATCAAACCAAAATTCAGGTCTATAATTAGCAATATATGGTTTAATTTATTTTATTTTTGTATGTGTTTGAGTCTTTTGCCTGCCTGTATGGAAGTGGACTGCATACATGCCTAGTGATCACAGAGCCCTCAAAGGAGATCAGTTCCTCTTGAAACAGAGTCAAGGAAGGGTATTAACCAACATGTGAGTGCTAGGTAACAAACCCTGGTCTTCTAGAAGAAAAAGAATTACACTGAAGCACTGACTCATGTCTGCAGCCTGAACAAAGTATATATTGACATACGTTTTCTAAAAATGAAAACATAATTTAATACTAGTCAGGAATTTGACAGGGGAATTTCCCTGTTTAAGAGATCACTCATAAGCCTTTACACCTTTGATATACAAAGCATAAATCATCATGAATGGAAATTAAAACTCCAGGAAAACTAAGTCCTGAGCATTAAAAAAAAACTTGAAATAAGAGTTTAAAATCAGGAATTGGAAAAAAAGGCTATATTCAACAGTTATAATATTTGAACCAAATACAAACCATGCAATATTCAGTTAATATGGGTATGATAGAATACAGAGAAAAAATAGATTGAACAATTAATTTTTTGGTCAGGATTAATATATGAAAGTTAGCATTGGCAGCTAGGGGGGCACGTCTCTGAGGACTTCTGGGTGGGACTGCCCTTTGCCTTTGGAGCTGGGGCCAGAGGGTTGGCAGATTTGGGTCAGTGGCTCTGCACCTTTGGGCAGGCTGTTCAGAAGTCACTCGGGCAGAACCTTCAGAACAAGAAAAGAAGAATGCTTTGGCTTCCAATATCCAATATATAAACAAAATTGAAAAATTAGACAAGTCAATACTCCATAAAGGAGGAGGAGGAAAGGAAAAAAAAAAGCATCTGAAGGAGGAAAGCAAAACCATCCACTAACATAGTGAAAAGGTATTTGTGATCTGAACCACAAAAGGGAAGCCCACATGCCAGGGACACGATGAAGGGACAACATGGGAAAGGCACAGGATAATCCCACACCAGGCTCTACCAAACCTGTGGGAGATAGCTACAATGGGAATTCCTTGGAGGAGACCCAAGGAACAGATCTTAGAGGAATAATTGCAGACCTATGCAGAGAAATTAAAGAACATAAAGAAGAATTCAGAGAACTAAAGAGACAGAATGAAAAACTCAAAAAGGATCTAGAAGAATACAATGACAAACATCAGAAAGAACTAAAGGAACAGATTGATAAACTCCAGAACTAGAGGGAGAAAAAAACAAACTCCAAAAGGAAGTAGAAACACTGAAAAAAGGAAGACAACCAGCGAAGTAAGGAGCACCAAGAAGAGATTGAGAAGCACCAAGAACAGATTGAGAAGCTCAAAAAGGAAATGGAAATACTAAAGAAAACACAGGATGAAATGAAAAAGGAATTAGAATACTCATCCAATGAAGAAGAAAGGAAAGGAAAAAGCCTCAGAAGTAGAATGGAGGAAAGAGAACAAAGAATATCAGATCTGGAAGATAACACAGCAATTAAAAAGCTCAAAGATTATGAAAAATTTAAAAATACACAAAAGTGGGACAACCAGGAAATATGGGACACTATGAAAAGATCAAACCTCCGCATCATAGGAATAAAGGAAGAGAGGAATCTCAAGAGAATAGTATTGATCAGATCTTCAACAGAATAATAGATGAAAATTTCCCCAAACTAAAAAAGACAAACCCATACAAATACGGGAAGCACATAGGACCCCAAATACACAAGATCACAAAAGAAACACCCTGCGCAATATCAGTTAAAATGCTAGATGCCCAAAACAAAGACAAAATTCTGAGGGCTACAAAAGAAAAACAAGCCACATACAAAGGGAAACCCATCAGAATTACAACTGACTTCTCGGCTCAAACCATGAAAGCAAGAAGAACATGGAGCAAAAGCATTCACAGTGTTAAGGGACTATGGATGCCAACCCGAATACTTTAACCAGAAAAAATGTTGACTATAGTTGAAGGAGAGAGAAAAATCTTCCATGACATAAACAAGATGATGGAATACATGTCTGGAAAACCAATTCTTCATAAAATACTTGAAGCAATCAACCCAGAAAGAGGAGCAACAATCTTCAAACACTGAGGAAAAGAAACTAAATAAAAACAAACCAAGAGCAAAATCAGGGGGGCTAGAAATCCAAATGATATAAGGTGTGAAAAGGAAGAAACATCCATCCTTCAAGTATAGAACCTAAATATTAATGGGCTAAAACTCCTCAATACAAAAGCGATAGACTGGGAGAATGGATTAGGGAAACAAAAACCATCTATATGCCTGTCTAGAAGAAACCCACCTCAATTTCAAGGATAAATGCACCAACTTAAGGTGAAGAAAATATTCCAAGCAAAAAAAAAAAAAATGGTACCAAAAAGAAAGCGGTGTGGCTATTCTAATATCAAAAATAGACTTCAAGCACAAACAAATCAAAGGGAAAAGAGGGAGGGCCATGAATCTTTATTAGAGTAACAATTACGAGAAGATCTCACAATCAAACAGATGATATAATCTGCATCCAACAGTGGTGCACCAAATTTTAAAGACAAGTCTTTCAGACTCTCAAGGCACAGATTAACCCCCACCAACACTCATAAGTAGGGGACTTCAATACCCATTAAGTCCCCTAGACAGTTCAATAGGACAAAGGATAAACTGAGAGACTTCTGAACTGAATAATAGGATACACAAAGTGGACCTCACAGACATCAATTGAATATGTTCCACCGTAACACCAGAGAATACACTTTTTTTTTTTTTAATTTTAAAATTGAAAAACAAAAGAAAAAGAAGCTCATGGCACATTCTCCAAAATAGACCAATATTCCCTGGGACAAGGAAAAAAGACTAACAGATATAAAAGTTGAAAAAATCGTACATAGCATCTCTCAGACCACAGTGCAATAAAACTCAAGATCAACAGGCACCCAGAAATAAACCCTACAACTACAGACAGGGAACAAGGGACTTCTACGGTGAATCATCTCACTGGTATTCCTCCCCTCGCTCTGCTTCTACGTGGGTGCACACTTTTGTGGAGACCTTCCTGCCGTCGGAAGGCACTACTATTTTCTGGAGATGTGCCTTTGAGTGAAATAGATCGTAACCTGAGCGTTCGAGAGTGCCGGGAGCATCACTAGCGCGTGACAAAATCAATCACAGATATCAGGACGGTGGTACGTAGTACTATTATCGACAAGTGAGAGGGAGTTGACGAGATATTGAACAGAATATAAAACAACACACAAAAATCTAATGGGGACACTTAAAAGCAGGCCGAAGATGTGAAGTTAAGAGCGCTAAGTGCCCCCAAACATTAAAAAAACCCAGAAATGGAACAAAAAATGATCTACACTGCAGCTAAAAAGTACTTGAGAGACAAACAACAACAAATGAATCCCAAATGGAGCAGACAAGAAGAATAACAAAAATCAGAGCAGAGATCATGAAACAGAAAGTAAACCATAAAAAAATCAATGAATGCAATGTTGGGTTCTTTGAGAGAATAGGACAAGATAGACAGACCTCTAGCCCAGTTAAACCAAAAGAAAAGAGGAAACTCCAGAGGAATAGAATCTGTGATCAAATGGGAAATATCAAACAGACAATGAAAAGATCCAGACGACAATACAGGAATACTTCAAAAACTTTAATATACTAAGTTTGAAAAACAGGAAAAGGGATGAATGTCTGAAATCTTGGGAATAACCAAAGCTCAACAAAGAAGAGATCGACAGCCTAAATAGAAAACCAATAATAGTACAGGAGAAAATAAAAAAAAAAAAGAAAAAAAGAAAAATGTAATAGTAGCCTCACAACCAAAAGATGCCCAGGCCCAGATGGTTTCTGGCAGAAGACTATAATAGTTGAAAAAGAATTACAAGCATTAAACCAAATGGGTTTTAGAAGGATAACACACAGAGGGGGTTCTCCCACTAATTCCTTCTATGAAAGCCCGCATCACACTACACCAAACCGAGGGAAGATACAACCAAAAAGTAGAACTTAGAAACCCATCTCCCGAATGAACAACAGATGCCAAAATTCTTAAACAGGATACTGGCAAATCGCATTACAGACTCACATCAAGAAATCATCCACCATGACCAAGTAGGATTCATACAAAATCAGGGATGGTTCAACATGATGATTATGAAAATCAATAATAGCAAATCAAACATATAAATGGCCTGAAGGAGACAAAAACAACAAACCATCATCTCAATTGACAAGAGAAAGCCTTTGACAAAAATCAGCATCCCTTCAATGTTTAAAGTCCTAGAGGGAATGAGACTGGAGGTTTCATTCCTCAATGTAAGCAAACCCATATACAGGAAAACCCACAGACAATATCTCCTAAATGGGGAACGACAGAAGCATTCCCCTTAAGGGTATGAACTCGGCAAGGCTGCACCCTGTCACCACTCATTTTCAATATAGTGCGGGAAACCCTTGCTAGGGAAATAAGGCGAGAAAAGGAAATTAAAAGGCGTTCTAATTGGAAAAGAGGAAGTCCAAGCTATCCCTTTTTGATGAAGATATGATTGTCCCTACCGAGGGATGCTAAGGACTCCACCAGTAAACTCCTATAAACGATTAATAGCTTGGTACAGTGGGCAGGATACAAAAATAAATCTAGTAAAATCAGTAGCCTTTTTTTTCACCAACAACAAGCAACTGAAGAAGGACTAACATGAGACCTCTCCCCTCACAATAGCCTCAAACACAAATAAAAGACTAGGAAAAAACCCTAACCAAAGACACTGGGTCTCGAAAACAAAAATTTTAAAACCCCTATTTGTGGGGAAAAAAAAAAAAGGAAATTTAGGAAGACATCAGAAGAGGACAAACCTCATGCTCATGGATGGGACAATTAATATAGTAAAAATGTCCTTCCTACCCAAACTATTGTAGCAGATTTATGCAATACCAATCAAATCCCCCAAGAGTTTTCTTTTCTTCACAGGCTTGGACAAAACATCCTCAATTTCATGTTGGAAAAACAAAACACCAAAACACTCATACACATAAAAAAAAAAAAAAAAAAAAAAAAGAGCAATACAGGGGGGATCCTATACCAGACTTCAGAACTATACTACAAGGGCTATAGTCATAAAAAACAGCCTGGTAAGTGGCACAAAAACAGACCAGTTGAAACACAATGATAAACTGACGCTCCAACCCTGAAGCTAATACAATTTCAGCCACCTCATATTGTGTACGAGGTCCAAGAAGACACAATGGAGAGAGACAAGCATCTCAGTATAATTGTGGTGGCAAACTGATCAGCACTTAGTAGAAAATGAAGACTAACCCTTACCTCTTCACCCTAACACAAAGTCAACTCAAGATGTATCAAAGACATCAACGTGAACCCCAAACTCTCAGTTTGTTGATAGACGAGGAATTTGGCAGCAGACTACAAGACATGGCTTAGGAAACGACTTCCTAAATCCGACAAGCAGCTGCACAAGAAATAAGCTTGACATATGACAAATGGGACCTCATACCTAAACGTATTCTTGTACATCAAAAGAAACAATAAAGGAAGTGAGGAGAAGACCCACAGAGTGGGAGGAAACCTTCACAGCAGATACATCTGACAAAGCATTAATTTCCAGTGTATACAAGCTACTCAAAAAACAAAGAAAGAAAACAAATGAATCACTAAAAAGATGGAGCAAAAATCTGAATAGAGACTTCACAGAGGAGGAATTAGAGATGGCCGAGAAACATCTTAAGAAGTGTTCAACATCACTAATAATTAAGGAAATGCAAATTAAAACCACTTTGAAATATCATCTTCCTCCAATAAGACTGGCTAGGATCAGGAATAAGAATGATACCAAGTGCTGGAGAGGTTGTGGGGAAAGGGGAAACATCCTTTGCTGGTGGGAATGTAAACGTTTACAGCCACTATGGAAAGCAGTGTGAAGAACCCTTAGAAGACTCAAAATGAGCCTGCCATTTGACCAAGTCATACCACTCCTAGGTATATGCCCACAAGACACATCTTACTGCAGAGATACATACACAGCTATGTTTATTGCAGCTCTGTTCACAATAGCAAAAAGCTGGAACCAGCCCAAGTGCCCCTCAACTGATTATTGGATAGAGAAAATGTGGTACATGTATACAATGGAGTTCTATGCAGTGGTAAAGAGGGACAACATCATGAACTTTGCAGGGAAATGGATGGAGCTAGAAGACATTATGTTAAGTGAAGTAACACGGTCCCAGAATAACAAACAACAAATGGTGTCCCTCATATGTGGATGCTAGTACCAATAACCCAGTTATAAATATTTCTCATGGAGAGGGATGCATAGTAAAAGAACAACAAAAGAAAGACTGCATCAGAAAATGGACTGAAATGGTGAATTGGGAAGGGTGGGAAGGGCGGGAGAGGGACACAGGTGTATATTTGATTAATGCATATTTAATTGACGTGAGTTCAATAAGTATCCAGTTTTGCCCACACACTGCCTACATGGTGTTTTAGGACTTAGTAAAATTAAATATGTATATATTAAACAACATTGGTTTACAGGCTCTGATATAAATGGTAATGCATCTGAGTTAAATGAAGATATAAATCGCTGTTGTCCACATTTGTTTTACATAAAATCTGTATAACAATAAGTTTGTGATTGGCACATACAAATGTTCTCTATAATTTATCTATTGTACAGTATCAACTTGTAGCATTCTCTTTCACCTATAAGATGATTTAACGTAAAAATCGTTTGCATCCCAAGTTAATCACATATAGTCACTCAAAACAGCATGGGTGAATTTGATGAAATCTGTGCCTTGATTTCACGCTATAGCTATGTATTATACAACTGCCTTCCGGAGACTCATGGGTCAAAAAACAAAAACCTAAAAAAAAGGGGGGGGGATACAGATAGACATGAAACCTTTTCGTTAAAACCTTGCAATTCAAATCTTAAAACTAACTATGGGAAAAGATTTGTATGTTCCAACAGGTCAAAATGTCACCAACTTAACAACAGCTGAGAAAGAAAAGATACAGCTTTGCATTGAATAGGATGTACCAGAAAGTGCCAACTGAAAGGTTGACCCATGTGAACATTGAAAGGAAGAAAACCCTCAGATTGCTACAAACATCGAACCCCTCTGTGCATCCTATTTATAACAACTATTTATAATAAGTCCTAATGAAAATTTCCTTTTAGGTGCCACAAAGGTTTTAATATGAGAGACTTTCTTACCTCCCTCCCATAGAACAAGGAGAAATATGATGATGATGAGGTCGTTCTCCAACTGTAAATTGGAGACGACTATTATAGAGGTAAATCTCTTATAAAACCGGTAAAACTGCCTTCTTTAGTTGACTAATAGACATAGGAACTGTGAAAAGGATTATTCTCTATTCAGAACCAAATATAATACTAAAGTCTCCTTAAGCTATGCACTTAAGCAAAATATATTAATACAGGAGCTCTGACATCAGCAATAGATTATTCTACCAAGGAGATGTTGGCCAGGGGATCCAAGCCCCCACCACAAAATGTAAAGGCTTTTTGCCTGTAAACTGGGATACCTGCAAGGAGAGAGACGATAAGGCCCTGCTGTTGAAGACCTGATGTTAACATGGGAAAGATGTCTTGAGACCACACATGCAAGTGTTCAAATGGCCTCTGGAATACCAGAGAGTGTTACCAAAGGCCACTAAACCAATAAAGCAAATATGGGTCTCCTTGAGTTAAGCAAGACTCCTCTATCAGCACCAGCTACACCTCACCTGCCTAGAAATACTGTGCAGCAGAGGCAGCCATATGCCTGTATATCCCAAACCTAATTGGCTATTGGCTCTCTCCTTGGAGGAATAACCCACAGCTGATGCCACAAGCTTACATCCTCTATTGTTTAGGAGATGTTATAAGCCACAGTAAGACCCTGTCATATTTAACAGGAAAAAAATGTAATTCATGGATTAATATACCATCCAAACATATGTGTCTATACCAAAGTAACCTACCATAACTATTAGTACTGTTTAAATACCTATATATCTAATTGCTTGTGCTTCATTATCAGGATCGAATGGTTATTCCTGGACAAACCATCAGCCCATGAAAGGAAACAGCCACAAATGACCAGAGTCCAAGACAACAGCTCCAGAGAAAGTAGACTGTTTTGCTTCTCATCCACCTGTGCCCCTTTTCTAAGCCTCGGGAACAATCTGCAGAAGAGGGGTCATGGTAGAATGTAAGGGCTGCGATTCAGGTGAATGGTGAAACTACAGCAATAAAGTCTGGACACTCATGTGATGAACTTGATTGAACATACAAGACACCCCCCCCCACCGCTGGATGGTGGGACCCATGGGCTGTGTGGGTTTGGGCACAACAGCCTGCAAATTGGTTTTACATGAAGGATGCTTGTACTCATAAATTATTACTCATTGCTAAAAAATGAAAAATAAAACAGAGAAAGATGCAGGACAGTTATGGCAGAATGCATGATCTTGGATGGGGTGGGGGGAAGGGAAAGGGAAGTATGCCTGAACTGAATTGGAAAATGATGTATGAAATACACAAAGCATCAATAAAAAATTAAAATAAAAGAAATTTAGTGTCAAGAACCTAAATGCATTGTATAAGTCATACAAGATTTCTAATATACTTTATTTGTATTCTTCAAACAGAGTAGCATGGTGTTTAAAGCAAAGCAAACACATTAACAGATTATCAGAGCTTTGGAACTAGTTCGTTGTTTGCTATGAGGTGATAAAGCTATTCCATCTTGTCTTTCCTAGATTGTAATTGCCTTAAAGAGAAAAACTCAAAATACTTGAAATAATCTGAATAACCAAATTGATTATCTGAATGACAGAAGGTCCAGGATACTTAATGGAGAAGCACAAGAGGAACAGGTTTTCAGTATAAATTTAAGTGGACTATAGGGAGGTTGGTGAAGTGAGACCAGAGGCCCCTAATGTTGGTATGTGTAAGGGAGTTAAATTTGTCAGCATCCTGAAGAGAGAAGGCAAAAACCCTGGTAGATATCACTCAATCAGCCAACACATTTCTTTCAGATATAGGAAAAAGGAGGGGCCTATGAGACCTAATATGATTATGCATGTGGATATCTCATAGAAGGAATTGACAGCAATAAGCAAAAGGGAAAGAGAATTATCATCCAGGCAGAATGATTGGGAAATCCAGGGCAGGAGATTAATAACATAGACACTGTCTGAAAACAAGTTAAGAGGACCCCTGACCTCATAGATATTTAGGTATACTGCAAAGAGCTCCTTATATTGTGGGGAATTATCAGGGAGTTCTTGAATTAGGACAATGGAAGGCTGGTCTTCACTGAATTGGATAACCAAGCCTCACCTCTCTTTCCTTCATCATTGGAGGTAGAGGGGGCCCTCTCTACGGCGGCACTGAAAAACAATTGAGGAGGCATCCAATTGGGTACAGGCAAAGTACTGTGATAATGTGTCAATTTTTCATGGGGGTAATGATTATCAAATTGGCCAGGGAAATCCATAAGTCTGACTACATCACAAATGTGATTACATATTAACCAGTGTATTTCATTGAGGGAAAAATGTGTAACAATAACTTTAGGTTCTTTTCCCAGTGTTTGTAAAGAGCAGTCTTGGGACTGTTATAATCATATTGGCAAGAGCATTAATTTCTGTCAATAGTAGAGGGGTGCTGCTCACAGGGGTTTGGAACCATTTGAGCACTCCATACAACTGGTATAAGGGGATGTGTTAAAGATCAAGAGGTGGACTGGTAGAGAAGGTGAGAACTGGACTAGGTTCATATTTTGTAGCTCCTGATTAACTCTCTTAAGTGTTTCTGAGGCATTCTGTTTTAATTGGCATTTAGAAGAGGGCTTTTGTCCCCCTTTTGTGTAAGGTACTGGTCAAAGGGAGAACCATGGTCTTAGCCAAGGGTGAGATCTGATGAGGAAGAGAGGGCAGGATTTAAGGGTCTGATGGCAGTAAGGGAGCTGTCCATATCAAGGAATTTAATACCAGGATGAGTTGTATTTTTCTGGGGGTGACACTAAAGGCAAGGGCCATGAGAGAAGGGATAATCCAATTCTGAAGTGGTGCTGGATCTGGCAGGGGCTCATCCCATGCCAAAATATCATCCATGTAATGGTAGACCCATAGGCCTCTCTGGAGATGTGGCTGGAGTGGGGAGGACGCTGCCTCCTGGCAGATTGTACAGCTATTGGCCATTCCCTGTGGGCTGGATTTTTTTTTTTTACAGACAACCTGGAAAATACAAAGCATTTGTAATCATTAGGGCATAGAAGAATGGAGAAGAAGCAGCCTTTAATATTAATGGCCAGATGGGGGTTATTAGCAAGATAGGTGGCACAAGAGGTAGGCACTGTTGAGGGGATCCCCAGATATGCATCGTCTTGTTAATGGCTCTAAGGTCCTCGAGTAAGTGGCAGTCCCCAGACCTATCACTTATTGTAAAGAATGGCATGCTTCAAGGGCTGTGGCAAGGGAGGATATGTTTTAATTTTAATTTCTCAACAACCAATTGTTTAAGAACTTGTAATTTCTTCCTTGGTAGAGGCCACTTCTGGATCCAGACTGGATTGCCAGAGACCCAGTCAAGGCAGGGAGTTTGATAAACAGCAGCAGCAGTTAGAATTGGGGGTGATTGGTATTAAGGCAAAAGGGGCATGGGACATTGCCTAAGTCCTCATCTACCAAATGTTTTCCTTCTGTGGACACAGTTACATCAAGGAGTTCCAGGAGACCTTGCCCAATCAGGTTGTTGGAAATGTCAGCCACTAGAAGATGGATACTTCATGTGGCCCCGTCCAGGACCTCCCATGTGTATGTAAATTTGATAATGAATACTTGGTAAGCTCCCTCCCCACCAGCTGGGGTCTGGATAGAAATGGCCAGCTAGGTGGTACTGCTGCCTAAGAATTGTTTTGTCAGCTCTAGTGTCAATGAGGCATTTAAAAGGCTTTCTCCTTATTTTGAGTGTGATCATAGGATGCATTCTTTCCAAAATACGAGTGGCCCAGAGGGTCTTAACAGTGGCCATGTTCCCTCTTATTGTCAGGGATGAGGGTTGCCCTGCTTAGAGTTTAAAGGCTCCAAAGATTTTTCCCTTCTTATCATAGCAGGAGCTACAGTCCAAGTTCCAATGGAAACTCTTTTTGCACTGGGGGCATATAGTTTTGGGAGGGTCAGATATCTTGGGTGACAGAGCCTCCTTAGAGTACTCAGTTTTCGAGTGTCCCTTTTCCTCCTAGGCTCACTGTTGCCACAACTGGGTGTGCCAGAGAGGTGGGCAGCCATTCCTATGTCCTGAGTAGCCATGATCAATCTCTCATAATGCTCCTCCTTCATCCCCTGACAGTTGTTATGGCACACAGAGGTCACACCATCCCAGCAAATATTCTGAAGGAGCATATCCCTGGCCCATGGGTCTAAGATATTTATCTCTAGGCTTCCTTTTGCTCTCAGTATAAAGTTAGAAAGACACTCATCAGGCCTCTGGCTGAAGAACTTAGGAGATGACTCAGAGAGGTATAAGGTGGGGATGTGATCTGGGCCCAGACTTGGACGGCCAAAAGGTGCACCTGATCATAGTAGCCAGGGGGGAGACTAGTCTGTTGTATGTCTCTGGACCAGTTGCCTTATCCAAACAATGCATCATAGTCCCAGATTATGTTGGCCTGATTTACATTATTTCCAGCCTTCTGTATGCATTCATCCTGGTATAGGGCCTCCTATTGCAAGTAAACAGGGCTTGGCAGAGATCAACAGTCCTGTAGGGTGTTGAGGGTGGCATGAAAACTGGACATGATGGACCTTGTCCATGGAGCACGTACCTTGTCTTCTCGGACTGCCTGCCTTAACTACTTGAAGTCTCCTTCCAGTTTAAGGTCCTGTTTCTAGAAGGCGCCAAATTAACAGAAAAAGCCAGGCAACTGACCTCAGTATTTTTAGCTCTTCCCCTGCAGAGTTGTTTTGATATGGTGAAGTCTGGAGTGCTTGGAGTGATGGCAGGCTTATCTGATTTGCCAGGAGGGTCATAGGGAAGTGAGGGATTCAAAGATTGTGGAGCTGGGGCTTCCATCTTAAAACTGAACAAGTGCCTCCAGATATTTTCTGTGGCTCACTCGAGGGAGGCCAGGTCTGACACTGGCTGTCCTTGTCAGAGTCCTCAGAAGAGGCCTCTTCACAAGCTTTAGGGCTGTCTTCTCTTTGTTCCCCTGGGGGTTTAACAGGGCCCATGCATTATTGAATGGCAGCAATGATTGGCAAAAAAATGGAGGGATGAATGATTTGGATCACTTGGATTTCCCTACTGTGGGAAAAATAGGCTACTCAGGCCCAGATCTCAGCATCATATGGGTACATGGAGGTCATCCATGGGTCTATGTTTAGAACCTTATCCCAAAACCGGGAGCCTTCCCTTGAGACAATTTGAAAACTCTATTCCTCATTAATGCCCTAACCCTTGGACCTCAGGGTCACTTTCATGTGCAGGAGCATTTCCCATTGACAGAGAAGGTTCCCAGTGGCAATGCCTGCTGGAGGATTCTATCTAGCCTATGGCACAAGCTTGTACTAAAATTTCAGAGAACTGGAGAACCACAGTAAGAGCTATTATCTGGTCATTGAGTTACCAGGTTTAACATGAAAGAAGAGGTGTTTAAGATCGTAGGTTAGTTCCAACACCATGTGTGTGTGTGTGTGTGGGGGGGTCCAGTTAGAGGATGCAGAGCCCTGTGCTCACACCAAAGAGTGGCTTTGTTCAAAGAGCATCAGTTTCCCTACGCCTTAACAGGTCCCCCATGACAACACAAATTGAAAATAAAAGACAAGAACAAGCTGATACACAGAGCAGGATGGCAAAGGCTTACCTAACCAATGTCCATCAAAGGGTAGTTCTCACCATCTCCTCCATGTCTCAAGAGAGCCCTACATTCAGTGTCAGCTGTGGGGCTTCTGTCCCCTCACTTAATATCCCAGCATCCATATTCAAAGCATTTTGCACAGACCTCAGCAGCATTGAGCCTCACAGGAAATGAGAAAATAAAGACAGGTCCTCTGAGCAATAGCTCATACAGTGGGAAATCACACCTGGGAGACTGTGTTGCTGGACCACTCATTTAATAAGAAAGGATAATCATTTAATAGCCAGTTAGGGAAGGGGGACCCATGCTCAGTGGAAGGAAGGGAAGGAGTGGGTTGGGGCTAATTCACCTGGCTGCAGGGTCATGTGATTTTGGGAAGGCATGGAAGAAATGAGGAAACAGAAACCTATTACTACCTGCAGGAACCTAATGCCTAAGGCCATGAGTGATGGGCCATGAGGATAGAGGTCTCCTCCTATGTTGAAATGGCTGAACTCCTGCCAACCTCACTAAGAAGCTTCTGGAAACTCAGGCCATGCTCACTGTCCTGTGCGCACACCAAACCCCACATAAGTCCCAGAAATAAACACCACCATAATCAGTTAACTTAATGATATTGAACTCTATACTGCAATGTTGGTCAATAGCAATGTGGTAGTGTTTTCAGCAAACACACTTACAAATATTCCATGTCAAAATCCCACATACATTTGGGTTTTGCACTGTACTCAAAGATTTTATTGCCCCCACTTCTTTAAGTGGGCCCAGAGCAACATGATAACCTTGATTTTAAATGTGTTAGTAACCTTGGCAGACTAAAATGTATCCCATGTGAAGTATAAGTCCAAGTCTTTCACTGTTTTATATATTCTTTTGTATATTATATATTTTATATATTCTTTTGTAGGACATTAATGATGGTCTAGCAAGAAATAATACTTTCCTTTATGGCAGGTGAAGATGCCAGCTTAATATTACTAGTGGAAAAAAACATGATAAAATGTTCTATTAAAAAAATTGGGGGCTGGAGAGATGGCCTAGTGGTTAAGAGCGCCAACTGCTCTTGCAAAGGACCCGGGTTCAATCCCCAGAACCCACATGGCGGCCGAGAACCGTCTGAAACTCCAATTCCAGGAGAACTCCAGTTCCAGGGGAATCTGACACCCTCTTCTGACCTCCATGGTATTGCACAACACAGGTGCACAAACCTGCATGCAGACAGTACATTCATACACATACAGAAATAAATAAAAAAAATTAAAAAAAATTTGGAAATCCTTTCATTGATATGTAAGGCTAGTGTTATAATGGTGCAATCTCTGATTTCTTTTCCTTGGCAGTTATGGCATTCAGTTACTGGAAAGCATTGATAATATGGGAAATTTAGAGTTGTTGACTTATCAGAGAACTACAGCTTATCATGTAAATGTAATTCATGCAAATTTACAGAGATAAGACCAGCACTTTGACAATCTGTAAGAAACACTTGCCAGGTGAGATGAGATGCAAGTACTCTGAGACTTGATTGTATTTATTGCCTCACAGTGGATATAAAGAATACAAATAAACTTTAAGTGGAAATGATGCAGACAAATACAGAGTAAAGATTTTTCAATCATGCAAGAAAGAAAAGTCCCTTTAGATAAAAGAGAAAATACTCCTGTAGGGGTGGTTAAAGAAGGAAAAGAGTCAAAAAGTAAAAATTGTATAATTTTATGAATTTGAATCCTAAAGGACAATTTATATATGACTTAATCATGCAGAATTGGAAGAGTGTCATCACATATTACTTAAATATTGCCCCTATATGGTTTTCTTCTCTCCATTCCCTAAATTGGTCATGACCTATTTCATCAGCTAGATCTTTCATTAAATAGTATTACCAACCAATTGGTTTTGGAAATTTTCTGTCTAAATACATTCTTTGGACATCATTGCAGTATCTGTTTCACTATTACACATTTATGTTTCCTTAACTTTTATTTTTTTCAAATTTTGCATTATTTTAAACTCTTCAAGATTGACTGTTCACTCATCTCTAGAACATTCTACTCTTCTCTCGTGAAGTTTTAAAAGATTCATGACACTCTCTATTTGTAATTCTTTTACTTTGTAGACTGAACAAAATTTCAGAGTACTTGCATCCTCTACAGGAGCAGCCAGTGTTTTTAACCATGAGCCATGTGTCTAGCCCCAGAGTGATATATTATTAGTCTTCTATATTTCATAATCCTAGAGCAAGGAGTGACCTTTCTGTACCCAAAATAGTCCTTATGATGCACAAATCAGTCTAAGTGCTAATTCATCAATGGTATATGATTAAGCATTGTGAGCATACAGCCCTCAAATCAAATTTTCAAATAAAAATGTCTGTTCTCATTAAGGCCAAGATTTTGATTTCAATTAAAAAGTTTTAACAAAGTTTCAGCTGTGCCTCACTTGGCAGAGTGTTTGCATAACATGCAGGAATTCCAGGCTCATTCCCAAGTGCATTAACATGGGCATGGTTGGCCAGTCCTGTACTAGGAGGAAGAGAAGTTCAAGGTCTTTACCTGTTATGTTTGAAGCAATTCTGAAAATGAGATACTGCTTTAAAAAAGTGATTGCCAGATGAACAATAATATGTAGATATAAATTATTATGCCACACTGAAATAACATCTATTAGGTTTTAGTCACATTGGAAATATGGTCAAAGGTACTGGGGTAAAAAATGAAAAAAAAATTTAATAACAGTAAATATTTGAAAGTATTAATGTAAACATTTTTCAAATATTTCATTGTGAAGTGAAATTAAACAAGGTAAGCATTGAAGTTACTATGTACTTGTTCTGTCCCATCATATAAAACACATTCCTACTTGTTTAAATCACAAGATGGAATGTATGCATGGAGGTAGATTACTGGGGGTGAGTAAATGACAATGAACTGGTGACTATGCTCAAAATCTCCTGTGAGTAGAGCAGAGGTATTTGAGGTAGATAGGAAGCACCTAGCCCCTTTGCAGATGATGATAGGGATTGTAGAGGCCATGAGGAGATAATTATACAACTGGTGATAGAAAGCAGAGAATGGATATTCCTTTCAAAAAACTAATGTGATAAAAATATAGTTTCCTGAAAAGTAGGGGAATGGTAACTAAACCTAAGCTTGAATGAAGTGAAAGGGTACTTTAAAGAACTGAAAATATGGGGTGCTCTTTTCATTTAAGTCAGTTCTATCATCGCCATCAATAAAATTTAGTAGTGTTATTCACTATTACTATTTCCTTCATTTCTACCCACTTTTTGTCACTTTTGTCTCTGAAATATTAAAAAAAACTAGGTATCTTTTCAGCTGGAGAGTAACTCATATGGCACAGTGTTTACCTTGCAAGTACAAGGCCACATTTCACCCCCAAAACCTACATGAGATTGTTGAGTATGTATAGTGCAATAGGCTTATAATACCAATCCCTGGGAGGGAGAAATAGAATCCTGGGTCTCATGAGTGAACCAATTTAGTACACAAATGAAACACCAGGCCAAAGAGAATTTCTGACTTAAAACAAGTAGAAGTACCCTGAGAGGGGAACAAACAAACAAATCCCTAATATTATACTTCAGCACCCCCACACACATACACAAACCTACTTGCATTCACATGCATATATGTATATAAAATATCCTTTCTCAAATGACATGGCAGGCTGCTCAGAAGGTTACTTCCAGGACCATCCTACCTCCCTCACTTCCAGTGCAGGGTTCTAGGACAAATTGAGCCCAGTTGCTTCCAGCCTGGGTTTCCCAGACCATTAGAACCCGATCAGTTCAGGCACAGGGTTCCGAAACTATCCAGTCCATGTTGCTTCCAGCCCAGGGTATCAGGACATTTGGAACCCTATTGCTTCCAGCACAGGGTGAGTGACAGGCAGGGATTCTTGGCAGTCCAAGATAATACAAGCCCAGTCACTTCTGGTGCAGGGTTTCTGGAGCTGCACAAACTTCCATACCAGAGCAAGTAAGGCCCTATGGTGACCTTGGCTGTGACAAGACTGGGTGGACAAACATCCAGTTCTGCCCACGACCCTTGCTCACGAGAACAGAGAAGGTGACCCTGAGCACAGAGTAACAGAAAAGGCAGCAAACCTTACAATCTAGAGGAATAGGCCTTCATGCAAATGAAGAAGCACTTGAATTTCACATCAGATTAGAAAAAACAAATCAAATCTATATGCCAACTTCACAAAGGAAAATCAACAACATGGGAAAGGAAATAAATCCTCACTCAAATCTATCACTCCTATAGAAGAAGACAACAATGAGTTCTTCCTGGAAATAAAACAGATTTTAAAAGAACAATAATATGTATACTCAAAGAAATCAAAGGAGGGAAATGACAAACTCAGGAACGAAGTGGAAACACTGTAAAGATCCCAACTGAAATGAAACAGGAAACTGGCCAGTGAATCAAGGATCTAGAAGGAGAAAATGACAAACTCCAAATGGAACTGGAAATATTGAAGAAATCACAGAATTAAACGAAAAAGGAAATTGCACACTCATCCAATAAGCAGGAAAAGATGAGAGAAATCCTCAGTAACAGATTGGATGCAGCAGAAAGTAGAATATCTACATGGGAAGACAAAGTGGAAGAACTACAATTCTCAAACATAGTATGAAAAAATTAAAAAAAATCACAAGAATGGAACAATCATAAAACGTGGGACACTATGAGAAGATCAAACCTCCACATCATAGGGATAGAGGAAGGAGAAGAATCCCAGGGCAATGTTACTGGTCAGATCTTCAACAAAATAATAGAAGAAAATATCCACAAACTGAAAAATGGCAAACACATACAAAAGCAAGAAGCACATAAAACACAAAATAGACAAGATCAGAAAAGGAATACCCCATGCCATATCATCGTTAAACACGAGACACCCAAAACAAAGACAAATTAATGAAGGCCAAAAAACAAAACAAAACAAAAACAAAAACAACAACAACAACAGAAGTTATATATAAGGGGGAAACCCATTAGAATTACATCTGACTTTTCAGTGCGAACCATGAAAGACAGAAGAAGTTGGACCAAAGTAGTCCCAGTACTAAACAAATATAGATGCCCCAGATTAGTATACTTCACAAAAATGTCAATTATACTTGAAAGAGAAAGAAAAAAACATATCCTGACATAAACAAGATGGAAGAATCCATGTCCTGGAAACCAACTCTTCAGAAAATACTTGAAGCAATTCAAAGGTCAGAGTAAAGGAGCAACTGTCTCCAAGCAACTAGAGAGAGTAATGAATAAAAGTATAATTGTGGAAATACAAACCTAGACCAATAATTCAAATAGAAAATAAGGTAAAAGGAAGCAGCACACATCTCTCAATAATAACCTTAAATATTAATGGGCTGAGCACCCCAAACCAAAGACATAGACTGGGAGAATGGAGTATGAAAGAGAACCCTTCTATACTGTGTCTACTAGAAACCCATCTCACCCTCAAGGATAGGCACCAACTTATAATGAAAGGATGGAAAAAAATATTCCAAGTAAATAGTACCAAAAAACAAGCAGGAGTTGCTATTATCATATAAGATAGAGTAGACTTGAAAGTAAAACTAATCAGAAGAGACAAAGAGGGCCATTATGTCCTTAACAAAAATAGTTAACCATGAATATTTCACAATCATGAATATGAAAACATTGGTGCAAAAAACTTTATAAACACAATTCTATAGGACAACAAGGCACAGATTAATCCCATCACACTGATAGTGGGGAATTTCAATAACCAACTGAGCCCAATAGATAGGTCACCTGGAAAAAGAATAAACGGAACAATATCTGAACTGAACAATGCAATAAACCAAAAGGACCTCACAGATATCTCCCAAATATTCCATCCAAACTATAGAGAATATACTTTCTACTCAGCACCACATGGAGCATTCTCCAAAACTGACCACATACTGGGACAAAGAAAAAAAAAAACTCTAAAAATACAAAAGCATTGAAATAATTTCATGCATTCTATCAAATCACAGTGCAATAAAGTCCATTATCAACATCTGAATAAGCTGTACTATCTACAAGAACACATGGAGACTAAATAACACACTCCCAAATAATGAATGGGTCAAGGAAGAAATTAAAAAAAAAGAAGAAATACAAACTTTCCTGGAACTAAATAATAAAGAAAATGCAAGGCAGCAAAACCTATGGGATAATTTAAAAGCAGTCCTAAGATGGAAGTTTATAGGCCTCACTCAGTGCCTACATTAAATAAGCATAAAGAGGAAAAATAAAGTAACTAACACTGCAACTAAAAGCACTTGAGGGACAAGAACAAATGAACCCTAAACCCTAGGGATAGGAAAAGAAATCACAAAAATCAGAGCAAAAATCAATGAAATAGAAACAAAGAAATCAATACAAAGAATCAATGTATCCAAGATCTGGTTCTTTGAAAGGATAAATAAGATAGATAGACCTCTAGCTCAATTAACCAAAAGAAAGGAAATGCAACCCCAAATCATTACTATTCATCACGAAAAGGGAAACCTCACAACAAAGAAACTATCCAGACAATCATAGGAGAATACTTCAAAAACCTATACTCTACTAAATTTGAAAACCTAAGAGAAATGGATGAATATCCGAAATCCTGGAATTCACCAAAGCTTAACTTAGAAGAGACTGACAGTTTAAACAGACTCATAATATATGAGTAAGTTGAAGCTATAATAGTAAACCTCCCAATTTAAAGAAGCCCAGGCCCAGATGGTTTCACAGCAGAATTCTATAAAACTTTAAAGAGGTGTTACAACCATTATTACTAAAATTGTTCAGAAGGATGCAAGCAGAAGGAAACATCCCAAATTATTTCTACGAAGCCAGCATCACTCTAATACCAAAACCAGGCAAAGACACAACTAAAAAGAAAACTAGAGACCCATCTCATTAATGAACATAGATGCAAATTTCTCAACAAAAAAATTTGCAAACTGCATATAGACCTGCATCAAAAAGATCATCTATCATGACGAAGATGGATTCATAACAGAGATGCAGGGATGGTTCAACATAAGTAAATCAATAAATATCATAAAAACACATAAATGGACTGAAAGACAATACCACATAATCATCTTAATTGGTGGAGAAAAAGCCTTCAACAAAATCCAGCATCCCTTCATGCTTAAAGTCCTAGAGGGAATTGGACTGGAGGGAACATTCCTTAACAAATTCAAAGACATATACTACAAACCAACAGACAACATCATTGTAAATGGAGAAAGTTAGAATCATTCCCTTTAAAGATAGGAACATGGCAAGACTGTACCTTATCACCACTCCGCTTCAAAATAGTGTTTGAAACACTTGCTAGGACAATAAGGCAAGAAAAAGAAATTAAAGGAGTACCAATTGTAAAAGAAGAAGCCAAACTATTCCTCTGTGAAGATGGTATGATAGTTTGCATAAGGGATGCTAAAATCTCTACCAGAAAACTCCCAGAAATGATTGAAAATTTCAGAAAAGTGGTTGGATACAAAATTAATGAAAAATCAGTAGCCTTTCTTTACACCAAGAACAATCAAATGGAGAAGGAATACACGATGACATTCCCACATGCAATAGCCAGAAAAAAGTAAAATGCCTAGGAAAAAACTTAACCTAAGACACCAAACATCTCTACAACAAAAATTTTAAACCCCTGAATATGATGTATGAAGAAGACATCAGAAAATGGAAAGACCTCCCATGCTCATGGATTGGAAAAAAACGATATTGTAAAAATGTCCATTTTACCCAAATTAATATACAGATTCATTGCAATCCCAAATAAAATTCTCAAGAGTTTCTTCACAGCCAAAACCCAAAAATCCTTAAATTAATATTGAAAAACAAAAGACCCCAAATATCAAAGTGTCCCTAAGCAAAAACTGCAATACAGGGGGATCAGCCTGATACTGAAAAAAAAAATAATAATAATAACAACAATAAAACGGATCCATAGACCAATGGAACAAAACTGAAGATCCAAACTTGAGCTCATACAATTTCATACACCTCATAACATGACAAAGGGTCCAAAAAGACTCAGTGGAGAAATGACGTCTTCAGCAAATGGTACCTGAAAAACTAGATCACAATTTGTAGAAGAATAAAATTAAACACCTACCTCTCACTCCTTATAAAAATCAACTCCAAGTGGCTCAAAGATCTCTACATGAAACCCAAAACCCTGTAGGTGATAGAAGAAAAAGTTGGCAACAACCTACAAGACATAGGCATATGAAAAGACTTTCTAAATCAGACAGCAGTTGTGCAGGAAATAAGGTCAGCAGTTGACAAATGGGACTTTATTAACTCAAAAGCTTCTGTACAACGAAAGGAACAATCAAAAGTGAAGAGAAAACCCACAGAGTGGGAGGAAACCTTCACCAATGATACATCTGACAGAGCATTAGCAATCAAAATATATAAACTACTCAAAACACGAAGAATTAATAAGTCAAATGACCAATTCAAGAGCTGGTGTAAAGAGGTGAACCAAAACTTCAACATCGGGGCTGGAGAGATGGCCTAGCGGTTAGGAGCGCTGACGCTCTCGCAGAGGACCCGGGTTCGATCCCCAGCACCCACATGGCGGCCGAGAGCCGTCTGAAACTCCAATTCCAGGAGAACTCCAGTTCCAGGGGAATCCGACACCCTCTTCTGACCTCCGCGGCATTGCACGTCACGGGTGCACAAACTTGCATGCAGACAGTATATTCATACACATACAGAAATAAATAAAATTAATAAAATTAAAAAAAAACTTCAACATCGTTAATAATTAAGGAAATGCAAACTAAAACCACTTTAAGATATCATGTCACTGCAACAAGACTGGGTAAGATCATGAAAACAAAAGACATCAAATGATAGAGAGGTTTTGAGAAAGGAGAACAATTATCCACTGCTAGTAGGAATGTAAACTCATAAAACCACTATGGAAAATAATGCGGAAAACCCTTAAAATTCTCAAAATTAGTTTACTATCTGACCCAGTCATACCACTCCTGTGTATATACCCACAAAACTCATTCTACCACAAGGATCCATCCGCATCTAGATTTATTGCATCTCTGTTCACAATAGTGAAAAGCTGGAACCAATCAATAAATAAAATTAATAAAATTAAAAAAAAAACTTCAACATCGTTAATAAAATGCAAACTAAAACCACTTTAAGATATCATGTCACTGCAATAAGACTGGGTAAGATCATGAAAACAAAAGACATCAAATGATAGAGAGGTTTTGAGAAAGGAGAACAATTATCCACTGCTAGTAGGAATGTAAACTCATAAAACCACTATGGAAAATAATGCAAAGGGAAAAAAGCCCTAAAATTCTCAATTAGTCTACTATCTCACCCAGTCATACCACTCCTGTGTTAATACACACAAAACTCATCTAACCACAAGGATACATGCCGCACCTAGATTTATTGCAGCTCCTGTTCACAATAAGTGGAAAAGCTGGAAGCCAATCCAAGTATTCCTCAAGCAATGAGTGGATGGAGAAAAGGTAGTACATCCGTACAAGTGGAGTTTTCTTATGGGCAAGTAAAAAAATATGACTAGACTCATGAACTTTTCAAGTAAATGGATGGAACTGGAGAGTCATCTAAGGTGAGAACACAGTTCTAGAAAACAAAGGACAAGTAGTTATCCAGCATTTGTGGATGCTAGCACCAAATACCTGTAGTAAGGCACTGAGCAACAGTATAATAATATATATATATAATATAATATAGATATATAATATAATTAATTGGGTCTAAATTGATTAACTACTGTATTTTCCGAATTTGTGTGTACTATATTGGGGGTTAATGGATACATACTGTTAGGTATTTAAAATTTAAGGGGACAAATATGCCTCCCACAAAATAAAATAATCTTTCTCAATCAGTATTTTTCCATATTTAATGTATATATCTATATATCCTTATATCATATATATATAGACACACTTTTACAATATGTTGCATCTATATTCTTAAAATATTAGGTGGATTGAATTAATTGTTTCCCATTCACTTACCTTTGGCACTAAATTTTTTATAATGCTTTTNTATATATATATTACTTCAATTCTTTTTTCTTCTTAAATATTTTATGGACTATTGGGACATGCCCAGTTTTTAACCTACTCATACTTTGTAAAAGAAAGATAGGTTCTTCTACATTTTTTTGGTTTACTTTTTACTTTCTGGAAATTTAATACCTGTGTGAGAGAAGCCCAAGCCCATTGCAGTTCAGCATATATTTACTGGATATATAGCTTTTTTTGAAAATCTATTTAACGCAAATGCTTAGATTTTTGAGCCATCCAAGGCCATATTTATTCAAGGGGAATAATTATTGCTGAAATACCATTCAGAGTTATATTTACAGAACAAGGGTTTCATGTCACTGTCAGGTGTGAGATTAGATGCCAGCTACACTTTTCAAATTCTTTAAGTGGGGATGAATTTCCTAGGTGCAAAAAAATAAATATGTTTTCTTATTTGTATTTCCCTAGAGTTAGTTTTCATAAGGAAAGTTTATGTTGAGACATGGACAGAGGAATTTAAAATAAATCTGTATAAATAATGCATTTGCAAAGATGCATGCCACTTAAATATTAATGTGTTATGTTTACTATTTTCAAATTAACAGCTTATAACAATTATTTATTTTAATAAATGTATGAATATTTTTCATATGATTATAAATTTTATATATTTAAAATGTTAATTTATGCCTCGAATTTATTCATATATTTTACTTTCTTATGTCTTTTCATATTTACCAAAACTAAAACAGACCTACACTGAATAATTAAGCTTGTTTTTATGTTTACTTATTTATTTATTTATTTATTTATTTATTTATTTATTTATTTATTTATTTGAGACAGGGTCTCCTGTTAGTCCCAGCTGTCCTCGAGCTCCCTCTGTAGACCAGGCTGGCCTTGAACCCACAGAGATCTGCCTGCTTCTGCAGAAAAATCCTTGGACAAGATCCAGCACCCTTCATGTTTAAAGTCTTAGAGGGAATCAGACTGAAGGAAACAATCCTCAACACGATCAAAGCCATATATAGCAAACCCTTTGCCAATATCATACTAAATGGAGAAAAATTGGAACAATTTCCCTTAAAGCTGTACCTTATCACCACTCCTCTTTAACATAGTGAGTGAAAGGTTTGCTAGGGCAATAGGACAAGAGGAGGACATTAAAGGAGTACTAATCAGAGGGACCGCGCTCGGGTGAGCGGAGGGTCGCGTTCCCGTCTGCTCTGGTCCCGGCCGGACTTGTGGGCGGGAACCGGGGTCGCAGGGGAGACGCCATAACGCACCAGGCCAGGTACACAACTCCACAGCTCTAGGCGTGGTCTGGCGGGGGGCAGCTGGGAGAGGGTCTCGCTCTGAACCCGTCTACGGGGTCCCCGGCCCAGAGGGACCGGGGCGCGGGCTAGATCAGGCACACAATACCCCCCCCCCCGCGCCAAGTGAATTGCTAAGAATCCAAGTGGCAAGTGGTCTTCCTTTTGGAGAACCTTCAGAACAGAAAGAGAAGACTAACTTAGGCTTCCAACATCCAATATATACACAAAACTGAAAACCTGAAACCTAGCCAAGTCAATACACCATTAAAAAAAAAAAAAAAGCTCGGAAAGGAGGCAAGCAAAACGCATCCGCTAATATAGTGGAAAGTCGTTTGTGACTTGAACCAAAAAAGGGAAATCCATAGGCCAGGGACACGACGAAGGGACAACATGGAGAAAGGCACAGGATACGCCCACACCAGGCCCTACCAAACCGGGAGGAGATAGCCACAATGGGATCCCCGTGGAGGAGACCCAAGGAACAGAGGTTAGACGAATAATGGCAGACATACAACAAAGAAATTAAAGAAAAAAAGAAGAAGTCATGGAATTAAGAAGAGAATGAAAAAAATTAGGGTCGCAGCCCAATCAAAAGCCAAACGGTACACAAGCCAAATGGAAGGAGAAAAAAAAAATCAAAGACAAAGAGCAAAAAAACATAAAAAAAAGAGAAAAGACAACAATAAAGATAAAACAAGAAGAAAAACAGAAAATCAAAGACAATCCTCAAAAGAGAAGCAAAAAACACCATGACAATAGCAACGACCAAATTCACACAAATCACAAAATGCCAAAAATGTATGCCATCCGCCAACAGCAATTACATTAAAAAATAATGTCCTTGAAAATACGTTCCTATCCCGAGGTCCCCACTCCGATGTATTAATCACTTAACGCCACTTTACCCCTAGAATAATTTATATAAATTGTGTAATTTGTCAATCCTATTATCACTTCTGAATATTGTTGTACTTCCTGGCCCTCCAAATGATATAGGTGGGATACCCGTACATTTTCCATTTTTTCCACATTACAAAACAGCTACTGTCCCCCCTTGTGTTTCTTCTCGTCACACCTTGCGTGCTTGTCAGTTTCTGTACTTGAGCTAAGGCCTTGCTTTATTTTTATCATTGTCTTGAAATTGAGTTAGGGTGTTGTGTTACCTATAATTAAAATGTAGGCGCCATAACAGCTCACCCGTGTGCAAGGCAGGGCCAAGGATAACAAATAGCCTCAGGTGGGCGTGGGTCTGGCCACCACGGGGCAGCTGGAGAGGGGTTCCTCCGGTTTTCTGGAAGCCCCTTTCTCCCAGGTCCCCAGCGCCACCATCAGTTTCATAAGGGGAACCACACTCCATTGCCTTCTGCCGTCTGCAGAGTGGACAGAGGAGTCGTGTTTACTGTCGTCTTCTGGTCACGCCCCAAGGGCGTAGGTTGGATTATGTGGTTGGACCTCCTGAAAGTCACAAGGCCAGATGCTCATAAACTTTTATGTGCTTAAAGCCAAAGGGCATGTACACACGCTACAGTAGTGTCAATGGTAGTTTGTTAGTGGTCTTGCACAGCTAAAGTTGCAAAGCCTTTAGATTTTCTCGCTCTAGCCCCCTCTTATTTTCCTTTCCCGCGTGATTCGCTCCCCATTCCCCAGGGGATACACAGAAAAACCACATATACCAGGTGCGCCCTACGGGCCCCTAGGATGCAGAGTTGTGCAGCAGAACCAGCTAACCACCCCCCTCTAGCAGCCTCAACCCCCTAACATATGCCCCCACCGGCACACCAAGAGGGAGAATTGCCTATGAGAAATCCAAGAAGTGTTCTCTTTTCCCTATTCGTTGAATACCATCCCATAAAAACTAGAAGATAATGACTTGTACTTGAAGGCACTTCAACAAGTCGATGCAATGTATATATACAATAAATAAAAAAAAAAACGTGAAAAAAATAAAAACACTAAGGCAGAAAGTCAAATCACAAACAACCAACAGTTAATGGACACAAGAAAAGAACAAAACACCAGAATTAAAATTAAAGAAAAATTTAAAGAAAGGAGGAGGAGGGAAGGCGGAAAAAAAAAAAAGAAAAACAAAAAAAAAAAAAAAAAAACACACAAAAAAAACAAATAAAACATATCTTAATTTAGGCCAAGCAAAATCCATCCCCCGTGCTAATATAGTTGAAAAAATGCATTTCAGATTTTGTTAAACTTGAACCACCAAAAAGGGAAACCCCCAGGCAAAATGACCAGGGTAGAAACACAAACGATGAAGGGACAAACATGGGAAAGGCACGGTATATTTCCCCCACCACCTAGGCCCTCTAAAAAACTACCAACCTGGAATAGATTAGCCTACAATGTGATCCCCCTTTGAGGAAGACCAAGGAAACAAAGACTTAGAGGAATAATTGCAGACAGCATACCAGAGAAATTTAAGAAATAAAATAAAGAAGGTCGGAGAACTAAAGAGAGAGAAATGAAAAACTCAAAAAAACATCAAAAGAAGGGACCTATAAGAGGGATACAATGAAAACCTTTGGAAAGAACTAAAAGAAAAGAAAAAAAAAAAAAAAAAAAAAAAAAAAAAAAAAAAAAAAAAAAAAAAAAAAAAAAAAAAAAAAAAAAAAAAAAAAAAAAAAGGGAAGAGAAAAAAAAAAAAAAAAACAAATACAAAAACAAAAAAAAAAAAAAAAAAAAAAAAAAAAAAAAAAAAAAAAAAAAAAAAAAAAAAGTATAAAAAAATAAAACATAGTAGAAAGAATAAAGAAAACAAAACACAAGACAAGCACAAACTGAAAAAAAAAGGAAAGCCCAAAAAGCACAAAGACGAATAAGGAGCCACCCATAAACTATATTCATAATGAAAAATGGCCTCAAAATTAAAATTTAAAGTACTATA
>VZQC01006583.1:232752-341852 GCA_009823505.1 Rhizomys pruinosus
AAAAAAAAAAAAAAAAAAAAAGGAGTACTAATCAGAAAAGAAGAAGTTAAGCTATCCCTTTTTACAGAAGATATGATAGTTTACCTAAAGGATGCTAAAAACTCCACCAGAAAACTTCTAGAAACGATTAAGAGTTTCAGTAAAGTGGCAGGATACAAAATTAACCTGGAAAATGAGTAACATTTCTTTACAGCAACAATAAACAATTGGAGAAGGAATATAAGAAAACTGTCCCATTCACAATAGCCTCAAAAGTAATAATATGCTTGTGTTTGCTTTCTTGAATTTGCCAGTTTTGCACATAGCGAAACTGTATGTCATTTGCTCTTAAATATGCATTTCTTTAACTTCTGTGATTTGGGGTATTCTTAAGTTCAATTTTAAGTATTTTATTACTATTTTAATGTTTATTTATTATTTTTATTTTATGTGTATGAGTGTATTACCTGAAAGTGTGTAAGTCCACCCAGGTAGGCTGGGCAGTTTCCTGAGAAGACAGAAATGGTCATCAGATACCCAGAACTGGAGTTAAAGATGGTTGTAAGCTGCCATGTAGGTGATGGGAATTAAAACTGGGTCTTTTAAAAAAATTTTTTTTTAATTTTATTTATTTATTTATTTATTTATTTATTTATTTATTTATTTGAATGTGCTCTCTGCATGTAGGTTTGTGCACCCGTGTCATGCAATGCCGTGGAGGTCAGAAGAGGGTATTGGATTCCCTTGGAACTGGAGTTCTCCTGGAATTGGAGTTACAGATGGTTCTCAGCAGCCATGTGGGTGCTTGGGATAGAACCCAGGTCCTCTGCAAGAGCCGTCGGTGCTCTTAACCACTAGGCCATCTCTCCAGATCCAAAACTGGGTCTTTTGCAAGAACAGTAATTGTTCTTAACCTCTGAGCCATCTCCCCAGCCAT
This sequence comes from Rhizomys pruinosus, assembly GCA_009823505.1. Classification (NCBI taxonomy): domain Eukaryota; kingdom Metazoa; phylum Chordata; class Mammalia; order Rodentia; family Spalacidae; genus Rhizomys; species Rhizomys pruinosus. Next base: position 233,669 of record VZQC01006583.1, read on the forward strand.
CGATATTTATTATTTATTTATGATTTATTTATCTATTTATTTACTTATTTATTTATTTATTTATTTATATTTTCTATGTTTTAATATTATGGAGTGCATGTGTGTTAGTTCATCCATGACATGCAGTGTTCCTGGAGGACAGAAGACAACATTGTGTTTCCCTGAACTGGAGTTATCTGCTATTGTTAGCTATCACATGGGTACTGGGATTTGTACCTGGGTCCTCTGCAAGATCAGTCTGTTAACTACTGACATACCTTTTTAAACAATTTCTGTGTTTTCAACTTGTCTGTCAGACTATTTCCCTGTTAGTGATTTCTTTTTATTATTCAACACCTTTCCTATGATAGTACAATATCTTCAACCAATTTTTATTATATTTAATTTATGTATATTTTTAGAAATATTCCACAGCTTAATACTTCATAAATATTTTGACTATGGAAAAATCATGATGAATATCCATAATTTGATAAACATCATATTATATTATCTGGCACTGTTGGATTTTACTCTAATCTCTAGCAATTCAGCAGCCACTTAAAATTCATTTTTACTTAAACTGGGTTTATTTTGTATCTATATTTAACAAAGTCACTTCAGAAGCTTAGTCCAAGCCCAGTTAATTTTACATTGATTCAGCCTCCTTTTTCCTCAAAAAATCTTAAAGGATAGTCAGGGTCAGACCAATTAAAGTAAAGGGTATCATGGAACTAGTGAGAGGTTAAAAAGTTTGTTTGGTTTGTTGATGACAAAATAGATTGTTTCTTCCTTTAATGAACATGAGTAATGGCAAGTACTTTAATGATTCTATATCCTTCACAGAAAAGCCAAGGAAGTTGCCTTAGGGAGGTCAATTAATTTTTATGTCTTTTTAGTGTTCATTTTATGGGTTTATATGGCCAAATTAATTAGCAACAAGACTATGGAGGAAAGCAGTATGCAAACATCTTGTTTTGTCAATGTGAGTAAGCATGACGTGGAATAATTAATATATAGTTATTGCATGAATATAGTCAAGTGTTTTATGTGTTTTGAAACAAATTTTGGCTATGGAAAAGGCCATCATAACGTGTATTTATTAAAAGTCAGAACTATGATGATGGCATGTCTATTTATGATTGCAAAAAGAGGATTTACTCATTTCCTTATCTTTCACATGGAATAGACAAAGCAAATTCTCTACTTTGGGACATTATTAGAAACTAAGAGTAATATAACTATCCATTTTTTGCTTAGTAGAATCATGTAAAACCTGTGAGATAGGTGATATATATATATATATATCACATAATCACAAGATCTTAGTAATTTATAAAACAAGACTCATCTAGTGTCATTGGTTGTTTATGAATAAACCTTATGAATATTTCACTTTGTAGGAAAAATATTATCATTTGGTAACCACTTTCTGCATCAGAGTGTTTTTTTTGGTAAGCATTTCAAGTAACTCATTGTGGGTTAAGCAAAAAGGGATTTATTAAGATATTAGGATATTCACAGAATTATGAAGGTTGAGAACTAGCCAGATGTTAATCAGTAAGAAGTGTGTCTCAGGGTTGGAGAGAGGGCTCAGCAGTTAAGAGCATTGATTACCCTTGCAGAGGACCCAGGGTCGATTCTGAGCACCCACATTGTGGCTAAGAACTGTCTTTAACTCCATTGTACGATACTGGTGCACCAACCTACATGCATACAGTACTCTCATACACATAAAAAATAATATTATTTATTAAAAGTGTGTCTCAAACCTTAATTTAATGACAAGAACATAGATGCTGGTATTTAATAACTAACCTCAGTATCTCCCTATAACAATGTCCCCAACAGTTTCTGGTAATGGATCCCTCTGTTTCTCTGCATTCTTAATTCATGAAGAAAAGTGATGATCCATCCTTTCATGGCAGCCACCCCTGAATTTTCACTAGCAGCAAGCATCTTTATACTAGAGTCTGGGAAACAGGATTCTGTCTTGACTAATTCGGAGATTGGATATAAAGCAGCTAGCACTGACAACCTATCTAGTAGAGGACATTTCTTCAATTTAACAAGGGTAATATAAAGACTGTTCGAAATCTTTAAAAAAGTCAAATGTCCATTAATACATATATGTGCCAGAGGCTATGCTCAAACTTTTAGGTAATTGATTTACTGTTCTGTACTGCAAATAAGAGAATGGGGAAAGATGGACACCAAACACCTAGATCACAGTAATTGGACAATTACCTTATTGTTAGTCAAAAGTCGCACCGAGTTCTCCTAATGCTGGTACTGTCAAACATCTCTAGCTATGTCCTTAACTATATATATAATAAATTGGAGGGTCTATGTTTTTTCTATAGATAATATGTACAGACAAATTGTCTAGGATTTGAACATTTTAATTATTTCCACATGCAAAATATGGAAATACACATATGGAGCTTTTAAAAATATTAGTGCTCTGAGAATCTTTTATAAAACCCATGGTGATTACATTTTTGGAAAGAGAACATGTTTCCCTAAATTACACATACAACTAGACTATTTTCCTTTAACAAGTTAAACACTCATCTTATTACAAATAGTAAAAGTTTATTTGTGTGAAACTATATTCTTATGTTATAAATAATGTAATTTGAAAATATTAAATCATTCTCTGAATAAACTACCATTAACCTGATTAAGTAGGGCAATTACACCATTACTTGTACACTAAATTTATGATGAAATCATGAAATACCTCAGAAATGATTGAAATAATATAATTAATATCCAATTTATATTTAAACATTAATGTATTAAATAGGCTAATAAAATATTAAACATAATGCAATGTTGTTTTTTAATGAAATGTTTACAAAAGCAAACAAGCCATTGTTTTTTGTTTCACTGAAACCACAATCTGTAAATCCATAAGCTCCACTCCTTTATTTTAAGAAGCTTTGCAACAACATAGTCAGGAACCAAAGAGTGAAAATCTATGGGAAAGCTAATGATCTTTGAAAATTTTCCCTAATGAGTAATTTGTGGCTCAGTGGATTTCAAGAGATTATTGGTTTTGGAAATGGATTCTATCAACGAAGGAGATAATGAAAACCATTAGGGCTTAATAAAATAAAACAGTAAATTTGTAACATATACAAGCACTGGACATGTTTTCTACTTTCCACACAAATTAAAAGTCTTGTTTGAGAACAAACCTATGAAAATTTCACTAGTTGTGTATAATTATGTCCATACATTATAACAAAAAATTACATTGAATTACATAGGAATGGACAAATGTCATAAGCCAGAAATGTAATGCAATGTGAGCATGCAAGATTTCTTCAACTACTTGACATAACATAATCAACTAATTCACATATGGATTTTATTATAATATTTTCTTACAAGAAAATGTTCTATTATATAACCATCTAAAAATAGTTCCCAGCATCATTTACAGTTTGTTATCCCAGTGTTCAGATGCAATTATTATTATTATTTTTTTTTTTTATTTTTATTTATTTATTTATTTTTTTTTAGACAGGGTCTCTCTATACCTCCAGCTGCTGTCCTGGAACTCACTCCTTATACCAGGCCGGCCTTAAACTCACAGAGATCTGCCTGCCTCTGCCACCCGAGTGCTGGGATTAAAGGCATGTACCACCAAGCCTGGCCAAAGAAAGTTCTTAGCCGCCATGTGGATGCTGGGAATCAAACCCTGGTGCTCTGCAAGAGCAGTCAGTGCTCTTAACTGCTGAGCCATCTCTCCAGCCCCGCAATTTTTATTTCTTAAATTTTAATATTTTCCCATTTTTTTCTTATCTGTTCTCTCCCTCAATATATCTTTGATATTTAGGTCAATGTTTCCTAAACATTCAGAAAAAAAATGAATAGACTAGAGTGAGAATGGTAGTATTTTCAAAAGTGTAGGTTACTTTTGAGTGTGAGTCCCATGCAGCCCAGGCTAGCCTGAGACTTGCTATGTGAATGCGGATGCCTGAACATTCTTGATCCACCTGCCACCATCTCACAAATGTTGGAATTTTACCTTTGCACTGACATGACTCCTTGAGTTTGACAACTTTTTTCCTGCTGGGAATAAATATGTATGCCATCACAGAAAAGCAAGTTTAAATGTTATTAAGAAGCAAGTTAAAACCAGTTACTAGTGAAAATCTTTATAAAAAGTTTATAGTATTTCTTTGGAAATATAAAATATATAAAATAATAAAATATCTCTTTAAAGTTAGTATATCAATGTACAAATAATGTTCCATAAATCTCATCTGACATTTGATGGTTGGTTTAGTACATGACCTTTCCAAATTCTATGCTGCTTTTATGTATGAATCCTCCATACACTTTGAATGTTTCCACTATCCTTATGTACTGATATCCCCAGAGTTTCTAGCAAAATTGGTGAAATTTTGTAATCTATTCCTGGCTCTTAAAATCTGATCTAAGTATGTGAATAATAAGATTAATTCAGATGTAATTTCATAATTATTAGGAGTAATTTTGTTGACTATGAAGATATAAACAAAGTAACCCAAGGACACACATGTACTATATTTCATGTCAGTTAGTTTGAAATGCTAAGAGATTTAGATCAATTTTGTAAATGAAAAAAAACTTATTTCATAGTAGCTAATTCATTTTCACAAGAATGGCTTTTCTTCTGATATGTTAGAAAATACTCAAAAGTCTATCAAAATTGCCAAAATGAATTTAAATTCTTGAAATTAGGAACATGTTCATGCTCTGGGTGTATGTATTTGGATATTTTGTTGCATATAATTATCTTTGTTTTGCATAGATTTATACTCAATGATAATTTAGAAGAACCTTTAGACTAGTGTTAAGTTTTAAATGGAAATATGGGATAGTTAATATTTAAAATTGGGGTAGCTGATGTCACTCAAACCTGTCTTAACTCCCAATGATATGATTTTCATCTGAACTCTCTAGGCAGAGCAAGCTGAGCTTGACATCATTGAGATCCAACTGTCTTTATCTCCTAAGTGCTGAGATCAATGTGGCAGCAAAGCACCACAACGACCTCATATTTTTTCATTTAAAATGTATTATCTTATTACATCAATGTTTGAATATTTTTAAAATTTAAAGAGATAGTACATGTTTATTTGTGTTAGTTACTTTTCTCTTGCTGTGGTAAAGCACTGTGACCGAGAGAACATAGAGATCCAGTGGTAAGAGTCCATAATAGCAGGTAGAGCCATACTGGAAGGAGATGGCCAGAGCAAAGAGCTGAGTTGAACGTTCAAATGTTCAAGCAGGCACAGGAAATGGAGAGCTATTGGAAATGAAGCAAGGCTTAAATACTGTCAAACCCAACACATCCCCTTGATGTGCATTCTGTGGCTTGGCTACAGCCTTTAAAGCATCCCTCTGGGCCTATGGTCACACACTCATTCAAATTACCACACTTTTTAATTGATTTAGCAACTATTCATTAAATGCACAATTTTTTGGAAGAATAGCTATTGAGAATACAATTGTAAAAAAAAAAAGTGCTTTTCATTGCACGACACGGGTGCACAGACCTACATGCAGACAGTACATTCATACACATAAATAAATAAAAATTAAAAAAAAATTAATGTGCTTTTATTTATAGAATTGGTAGGCCAACAAATACCCTCTGACATTGCAAGTGGGTCCTTTGCTGCAGTTGGACTACGCTCTCAATGTTCTCAGATTTACGGAAAATATTTGTGGCCTTGCCAGGATAGATTGTTAATTCTATCCTACACACCAGATGGGCCTCCAGTATTTCCTGTAAACATCATATGTAGCTCCTTGTTTATAAGGTTGTCGAAGGTGGACTGGTAGGTGGAAGCTCTTATTAGAAGCAATCTTTATTTATATTTTAAACAATACAATTAATTTCACTAGAAGGACACATATAAGACCAACAATTGTGCGTACATGTGACCTTCAATGTTTTCCTTGGGCAGTGGCTTGCCAGTACTGGCCCAAGTCTTGTCTTCACACATACCTGTCTAGTCTGGATATCTCATTCCAAAGTAGCAGCACTTTTTTAGATCATTTTTCATTTTTAATTAATATTTATTGATGTTTTATATATTTAATACATCATTTTTCATTTCTGTTCAGGCATATTCCCTTATCCCTTCCCCCCACTCCACCCCCATCCCATCCCAGATCATGCATTCTGCCATAACTTTCCTGCATCTTTCTCTCAGTCTTTTTTATGCTTAGGAATTCACATTTTCCTCTGTTAATTTAGCAGCACTTTTATGCATCTTCCTTAGGACCTCCTATTCTGTTGTGTCCCCTTAGTACTTTTAATTTCATCCTCTGTTCTCATTGCAAACTATGTGAACAACCTGCATTGTTCACTATCACACAACCATAGAAAAATGGTTGAGGAAGAAGTCTTAAAAGTGCCATATATAATAAATCTATATTTGAGTTACGTTATTCTTTTTTTTTTAAAGGTTTTTTTTTTTTTATTTTATTTATTTCTGTATGTGTGAATGTACTGCCTGCGTGCAAGTTTGTGCACCCGTGTCGTGCAATGCCGCGGAGGTCAGAAGAGGGCGTCGGATTCCCCTGGAACTGGAGTTAAAGATGGTTCTTAGCTGCCATGTGGGTGCTGGGATCGAACCCGGGTCCTCTGCAAGAGCGGTCGGCGCTCTTAACCGCTAGGCCATCTCTCCAGAGTTACGTTATTCTTAAAAATGAAAAGTTACATGGAAATTTTTCCTACATATTCTTCTCTCATTTGAGATAATACTTTTCAGTGAACTGTTACAATGACAATTTTCATGAAAGTAGAAAGAACACAAAAATAGCAAGGATAACATATTCATCAAAATTTTACATTAACAGATATATCTTTTTTACCTCTCATTATTGTTAACTGAATTTATGCATAAAATTCCTATGAATCAGTTTATAGCTACTAAAAGTTTTTAAATTTCCTTGTCAAGATTGAATATTAATGGAAATAAAAAAAGGCAGAGGAACAAGGGAGTGAGTAAAATACAATAGTACAGTCAGTGTTCTGACTATTCTATTAAAAACAAAAAACTATTAAGCCATTAAAGATTATAAATCTAGCCATTAAAGGTAATGTCTTTATTAGTAGCAGTTCCAAATCTTGGCCATATTTGAAAATTGTAAAATCTTTATGCAATCATAAAATCTTAAGTACCTCTACTAAGGTAGAGGTACTTTGATAAAACACATTTATTATTCAAGAAAACATTTTGCCAGGGAAAATTTCCAACCCTACAAAATAGTCTGTAAAGCATTAGAAAATTATTTCCTACATGACATCTGCTTAATAATCTACATAATAGCAATCTTTCATCTATTTTAAAAGATATAGATAATAATGTGGAAAGTGATGTATGGAAAGTCTGTAACTTCATAAAGACACATTTTATTTTTGTCATAGATAGGCCCAATACATATATTCTTGAAAGTTCTAGAAATGTAAAAACTTTCAAGGAAAATAAACAAAGAGATTTCAAATAAAAACTAAAGTTCAAGAATATTTGGATATTTTGGGGTAATAAATGAGGAGACTAACAAAACAAAAATAAATAACTTAAACAACCAGTATTAAAATAAAAAATGTACCTTTCTAGTTTCAGACTTTCATCAAAAATACCAAAATTTAATAACTATTGAATAAAATGTGGTACAATATGATACTCTGACAAAACTTGCAGTATTATAGTATTACATTTTTATAGCCACCTGTTAATATTACATTTTATTTTATCTAAGCATTTTAGAAAATGATCCATAAGAACTTAACCCTGGAAAAAAATCCTTAAAATTCTATTAATATATAAATATACACTATTCTAGATTCTTAGTCAAGTAGCACCAATGCAATATTCTTAGGATTGACATGAAAATATTTGTTAAAGGTATAAATAAATTAAAAACAAATTAACCCCGATAGATTGATTATATCATTTGATTAGATTTTTGCCTTCTTGACTTTTTTCTTTTAACACAGAAGAAGTTGATGAAGAAAGACTAAAAGCAGGAAAAAAATGCTTGTAAGAAATAAGGGCATAAAGACAATTGTTCACCAAGTTTCAATTCTGTCATATTTCTCTCTCTCTCTCTCTCTCTCTCTCTCTCTCTCTCTCTCTCTCTCTCTTTGTTTGATGAGTACATAAAATGTCATAATTTTACGATATTAATTCTTCCAATTCATGAACATGGAAATTCCTTCCATTTTCTGTTGTCTTTTTTCAATTTCTTCAATGTTTTAAATTTTTCGTTGTAGAGATCTTTAGTTTCCTTGGTCAAGTTTATTCAGAGATATTTGGGAGGGCTATTGCAAGTAGGAAGGTCTTCCTGTATTTCTTTTCCAATTGCTTGTTATTGGTATAAAGAAAAGCTATTATTTTTTTCTAAGTTAATTTTGTATTCTGCGACATTACTGAATCTGTTAAACTTTTGTAGGAGTTTTCTGGTGGCGTTTTTAGCATCCCTTAGGTAAACTTTTTTTTTGTCATCAGCAAAAAGGCATAGGTTGACCTCCTCTTTTCCAATTAGTACTCCTTTAATTCCCCTATCTTTTTTTATTGCTCTGGCAAATGTTTCAAGCACTATATTAAAAAGGAATGGCTATAGGGGGCTGCCTTGTCAGATTCCCCACTTTAAGGAGAATTCTTCTAATTTTTCACCATTAAGAATGTTGTTGGCTGTGGGTTTGATGTATATGGTTTTGATTATGTTGAGGAATGTTCCCTACAGTCCAATTCCCTCTAGGACTTGAAACATGAAGGCCTTTTCCACCCCAATTGAGATGAGCAAGTGTTTTTTTGTCTTTCAGTCCATTTTGTGCTTCATGACATTTATTGGTTTATGTATGTAGAACCATCATCCCTGAATCTCAAGTATCAATCTTACTTGGTCATGATGGATGGCATTTTTGATGTGTGCCTGTATGTGGATTGCAAGTATTTTGTTGAGTATTTTTTCCTCTATGTTCATTAATGAACTGGATCTGTAGTTTTCTTTTTTGGTTGTAGTGCCTAGTTTTGATATTAGTGTGAGGCTGGCTTCATAGAAGCAATTTGGGAGATTTCCCTGTGCTTTTATCCTTTTGAATAATTTGAGTAATAATGGTTGTAATTTAAATGCCTTATAGAATCCTGCCATAAATCCATCTTGGTATGGGCTTCTTTTAGTTGGGAGATTTTGAATTACTGTTTTGAGTTTCCTCATATGTTATGGGTCAGTTTAAGATGCCTTCTTTGTTAAGCTTGATTGACATCCATGATTTCAGATATTCATCCATTTCTCATAGTTTTCAAATTTAGTAGAGTATAGTTCTTAAAAAATATTCTCATATGATTATCTGGATCTTTTTGTTATCTGTTGTAAGTTTTCCCTTTTCATCTTAAATTTTTTTGATTCAGAGTTGCTTTCTTTCTTCACCCTGTACAAAAATCAACTAAAAATGGATCAAAGAAAGACCTCAATGTGAAAACTTAATCTCTGAAGATGACAGAAGAAAATCTTGGTAGTAGCCTACAAGATACAGTCCTAGGAAAAGGCTTTTTAAAAATCAGACATTCATTTCACAGGAAATAAGGTCAACAATAGACAAATGGGATCTCATTAAACTCAAATGCTTCTGTACAGCAAAAGAAACAAAGAAATGAAGGAAAACCCCACATCGTGGATGAGAACCTTCACCTGTGATACATCTGACAGAGGATTAACGTCCAAAAAAAAAAAAAAAAAAAAAAAACATGGAGCAAGAAAAAAAGACCCAATCAAAATATGGAGTAAAGTGCTGAACACAAACTTCACAAAAGAAGAAATAATGATACCAGGAAACATTTTAAAAAGTGTTCAACATCACTAATAATTAAGGAAATGAAAATTAAAGCCACACTAAGTTTTCATCTTATCCCCGTAAGGCTGGGTATCATCAAGAAAACAAATGATACCAAATGCTAGAAAAGTTGTGGGGAATGGACAACCACCCATTCGCTGCTGGTGCAAATGCAACATGCAAATGCTGATGCAAATGCAACATGCACATCTATGTTTTTTTTCTTATCGTAGTTGTTTGATTTTCGTTTTGTTTTGTTTTGCTTTTTTTCTCTTTTTGAGACAGGATTTCCCTGTAGCACCATCTGTCCTAGAATTCACTCTGTAGACCACGCTGGCTTTGAACTCATAGAGAACTGGGTGGTACATCTACATCATGGATTTCTATGCAGTGGTATAGAAAGATGACATCATGAACTTTGCAGGCAAATGGGTGGAACTAGAAACATTATGCTAAATGAAGTAACACATTCCCAGAGAAACAATGTAAGCTGACCCTCATTTGTGGATTCTAGAACCAAAACTCTATTTGTAAACCAAAATGGATAATTATTTTTATTTCTTTCTTTTTAAAAATAAAAATAATACATGATGTTACTCATCAATGTAGTAAGTAGTGCGGGAATGTAAATTAATATTTTTTTCCTTACCTGCATACAACTCTACTATAAAAATGTGAATCTGACCTCTGCAGGCTTCACATCACACAGGTGCAACGACATGCATGCAGGCACGACACTTACATATAAAATAAAAATAGTAAATATTTTTTAAAACAACTCATGATAAAGCTGGTTTTCAATTTTAAAAAGACAGAAAAGTCCCTCAATTTTTATTATATCATTATTTTCTAAGAGATAATACTTGCCTTTTAAAATGTTTTGTTGAATACATTTATTTAGCTATTTAATTTTTATTGAGTTTTATTTAGTAAAGAACATCTCAGTTGATTTTAATGACCTTTATGCCCCCTTCTCCATTGGTAACCCAGCAACTAGCCCCTCTCTTCCACCCACCCCCCTGCCACTGGAGTTCAGGCATTTGTTTTAGTGTCCCAGGATATTCCTCAGTGTAAGTTCATCCACTGTTAAAATTTATTTTAATGTTTTATATGATGTAATTTTTAATATACAATCCAATATTGTTATATTTATCATCTACTTTAAATAGTGTCTAGATATTTTCATGTGAAATAATACCTTTAAGCTACAGTGGTCCTTTTCCTCCTCTTCTTACCTAGGTAACCGCAATTCTCCTTTGTGTTTTGTGTCTATTTATTTCATTTTACTTTAAGTTTCTGTGTTTGAGGTTTTGGAATATTCTGTTTCATTGCCATTTATTTTATCCAGGGAAATCTTTCCAATTTGTTATTCCCCTTTTTAGGCTTGTGTAGTCAAATCTCCTCAATCTTTCTACTTTATGAGACTGAATTGCATTTACTTTCTCTGAGCTAACAAAGGAGTACTATGCATGTTTAAATGACAATGCATTTGTTTCAACAGAAGAATGTATTAGCCACACAACAACTAGATGCTATATACTTGATAAGATTGCTACATGAAGATATTTACACATTATTATGTGATAATTTTTCATTTACTTGCATACCTTTTACATAGCAGCATTTCCTGGAGATCATAAAATTAAAGACAAAAATACGGTTACATTTATTTTCACAGTAATTTGGATTTATTTATTCGTTTTTTAGGAAAAAATCTTAAATGTCAGTCATTTGGACTTAAGATTATGCATAACATAAAATTGTTGCTTTTCATCATAATGTCTTTCTAAAGATAATCCTCGTCTTTATTATTTTAATTCATTACACTTCAGTTATTTATAGTGGATATAATATATGATTAAGCATACATCTGCAAAAGCATGCCAGGAGAAATCAGAGCAAAAGTTGTGTGAGTCCTTCTCTCCTTCCACAATGTGGTTATGGGAATTGGACTCTGGTACTCGTCCTCATGCTTGGACTCAAATGGTTTTACATGAAAAGCCATTTTACCAGCTATATTCCCTGTCTTTGAACTGTTTGAACCTATGTTAATTTCTTTCACTGAGACTTTCAAAGGAAATACAATTATATAAACATAATGTATTTTTTTTTCAACTGTCTGGTTTTTGAGATATTGTAATGCGTGTCATTATAATATATATTTCCATGCTGTGGGGATAGTGCAGCTGTTAAAGGCTGAGTCTAAGAACTGAAAAAAAAAAAAAAGAAGTTCGATAATATATATTTCCAAGTACTTAACATATTGTTGATGCTTGCTGATTGCGGAGGAATAAGATGAAGTAAGTTATCCATTCAATGATTTCTTTATTCCAGAAATTAATATGACATTTCCATAACTGAAATGACTTCAATAAATATTGCATCCTATATAAATATTAACATCTTACTTGGACAGAGAAGCCTTTATCTCCTTCCCTGTTTATTCCTTGTGACCATAGCCTTTTAATTGGCATAATATATCTAAAAGCAATTTACATGAGTGAAGACACTGGCAGCTTCACAGTGACAACATGTTAACAGTAGAAATGGTAAAGCCTTCATATATTCAGAAAAGTTTCATGAGTAGGGCTCAGCATACAACCGTGTTTCAATGACTGAAGTTTTTTTTGTTTTTTTTGTTTTTTTAATGAGAAAGCTCTTGACTTTATTTTATGAATGATAATGTTAGGTGATGGTCTTTATTGACTCCATAAATGCATGCACAAATATATTCAAGTTGTCGTTTTCATTCAAATTGCATTAGTCTTCTTGGATTGTCAAAACAAAACATCAATAGACTGAATATATTTGAATGAGAAATTCATTCTCACAATTCTAGAGTTGTAGGCATTATGAGATCAGGGTACCAGTGTGATTGGACTCTAATCAGAACAGTCATCCCCAGTTGCTGAAATATATGTTCTCATTTTGTGTTCACATGGAAGAAATGATATTAACAAAGGCAAAAAATGCCTCACTGTTGTCCTTCTTATAAGTTATAAGACATAAAGCCTTGCCCAGATGACTTTATGTAAGCTTTATAATTTCTTAAACTCCTATCTCTAAGTACTGCTTTCGCAACTTCAAGATATGAATTTGTTAGGGTAGGACACAAACAGTAACTCCATAACTCAAAGGATTTTATGTTCGAAGAAAGGAACTCAGCTTCAAATATTTATAGCTCTGAGTGGAAAGTATGTTTGTTATTGAGTTTAAAAGTTAAGTACTGGGGCTGGAGAGATGGCCTAGATCTTAAGAGTACTGACTGCTCTTGCAGAGGACCCGGGTTCGATCTCCAGCACCCACATGTCAGCTGAGAACTGTCTTTAACTCCATTCCAGGGGAATCTAACATCCTCTTCTGACCTCCACAGTATTGCACGACACACGGGTGCACAGACATATACATGCAGACAGTATATTCATACACATAAATAAAAAAAAATTACAAAAACGTACAATAGTTTCATGCATAATTGTATGTATTGCTTTTGTTTTCTTTTTTAAAAAGTTTAAAAAGATTTTAATATTGTGATTATAAAACTCATTATCATTCTGGTTGTCAAATATCAGTAACTAGGTTTGGTTATTTTTGTTGTACTTGTTATTGTTGTTTATTTTATTGAGACATGTTTTCCCTGTAGCCCCAATTGGCTTGGATCTTACAGGTAGAGCAGGATGACCTCCATCTCACAGAGATCCACCTGGGTCTGCCTCATGAGTACAGGGATTAAAGGCATATGCTGCCACAACTGGCTGCTTTAGCCATTTTAAATAAAATGTTAACATTTAATGAATATTGGAGCATTATATTATGGATTAATGTTGGATGTCAGCCTGGCATGGTGGGGCCTTTAATCCTAGCACTTGGGAGGCAGAGGCAGGTGGATCTCTTTAACTTCAGAGTGTCTAAAATAGGGAAGAGAACAAAAATGAGACTCAAAACTTACCAAAAGGAAATCTTCCAAGAAAATCATTGTTGTCTTTGCTATTCCTGCACATTGTAATTACTTTAGATATCAGTGAATTTCAATTTATTTTGTATATAAGATTATATATATTTCAGGTTTGTTGAGCCTAACTATTCAAGATTTGGTAAGTAAGGATGTCTTTGTAATGGTAGCCTGCTCTCCATGAAAAATCAACTGTCTGAGACTAAACACTAAGATCACAAACGTACTATTTCCATGTAACTAATCAAATAAAAACTCTATCTTCTGACACTTTTAACACTTTAAATAACTTAGGGTGGAGAGATGGCCTAGCTGTTAAGAGCACCGACTGCTCTTGCAGAGGATCCGGGTTCGAATCTGAGCACCCACATGGTGGTTGAGAACTGTCTTTAATTCCAATTCCAGGGGAATCCAACACCCTCTTCTGACCTCCACAGCATTGCACGACATGTGTGCACAAACCTACATGCAGACAGTACATTCATACACATAAAAATAAATTTAATTTAAAAAATATTAAAAAATAATTTGATAATATATCCTTCCCTACAGAAACATGTAGTTGTTTATAGAAAGAGACAGACTCCTTAACAATATATTGTCATTGTGGTCTGAAACTTTGGAATGTATCCTTGAACTTCAATAAAAATTATTATATCTAGAGACTAAGTGTTTTCTTTTACAGAAAAAGTAGAAGGTATAGAAAAGTTGGGTGCCCAGCTGCCCAGGAAAGTTTGTGCCATGCAGGCATTTGGCCATCCTGCCCCCTGCAACCACCGTCCAATGCTAGAACAGTAGAGAGGAACTCTCCTCAGGTGGGAACCAGTGTGTGGGCCATTCAAATACCCCCCCCAAGCTACTGATACTATGGTGGAAAGTATAAACTGCTGGTGCTGCAGCTTACTGCCCTTGGGAGGATCCAGCAGTGTCAGTCGTTTGAGGCTGCATAGCCAAAACTGAGGAAGAAACCAACAGGAAGCAAACTGAGTGACCAACTAGTCCTCCATATTAACATTTGAGATTAGCAACAGAAGGCAAACAAATAAACAAAGGGGGGAAACAACAACAACAACAAATACATATACCAAAAACACAACAGAAAACCAACATTATGGGAAAAGCTCAAAATAAAGCCTCACCGAACTCAACCACTCCTGTAGAAGATCCCAACAACTAGATCTCCCTGGAAAGAAACCAAGACACCGACCTTAGAAGAACAATTGTAGACATATTCAATGACTATAAAGAGCAAATCAGAGAACTAAAGGGAGAGAACGAAAAACTCATGAAGGTACTAGAAGGCAAGAATGATAAACTCCAGAAAGAACTAAAACTCAAAAAAGAGCTAGAGGAAGAGAAATACAAAGTCCAAAAATAACTAGAGGGAGAGAATGACTAACTCCAGAAGGAAGTGGAAACATTGAAAAGATCTCTGGCTGAAAGGAAAAAAGAAACTGACCAGCAAAGCAAGGAGCTACAAGAAGAGAATGAAAAGCTCCATAAGCAAATGGAAATACTGAAGAAATTACAGGATGAAATAAAAAAGGAAATTGAACATTCATCCAATCAGCAGGAAAGGATGGGAAAAAGCCTCAGAGCCGAAGGAAAAGACAAAAAATCAAAAAAAAAAAAAAGAATAACGAAACTACAGGCAAACACAGACACAGCTTAGAAACCTCAAGTAAAGATTATGAAAAATTAAAAAAAAAAACCCACAAGAGTGGAACAACCAGGGACACTATGAAAGGAAAAAACATCCTCAGCATAGGAATGGAGGAAGGAGAAGAATCCCAAGAGAATGGTATTGATCAGATCTTCAACAGAATAATAGAAGAAAACTTCTCCAAACAGAAAAAAAAGACAAACCCATAGAAAAACAGGAAGCACATAGGACACCAAATAGACAAGACCAGAAAAGAAATTCCCCATGTCATATCATAGTTAAAACACTAGATGCTCAAAACTAGGACAAAATACTGGAAGCCACAGAGAAAAACAACAACTTACGTATAAGGGGAAACCCATCAGAATCACACATGACTTCTCAGTGCAAACTATTAAAGCCAGAAGAACATGGACCAAAGTATTCCCAGTGCTAAATGACTTTTTAGATGCTATGCCAGATTACTATACCCAGCAAAAAATGTCAATCGTAGTTGAAGGGGAAAGAAAAATCTTTCATGACATAAACAAAATGAAAGAACACATGTCAAAAAAACCAACACTTCAGAAAATAAACCAACACTTCAGAAAATACTCCAAGCAATCCAAAGAACAGAGGAAAGGAATAACTGTCCTTAAGCAACCCAAGAGAGACATTACCAAAAGCATAGCACAGTACATAAATACCTAGACCAAGAATTCAAATGAAAAATAAGTTGAAAGGAAACAATACACATTGCCCAATAATAACCGTAAATATTAATGGACTAAACTACCTAATCAAAAGACATAGACTGAGAGGATGGATTAGAAAACAGAATACATCTATATGCTGCCTCCAAGAAACCCATCTCACCTTCAAGGACAGACACCACCTTAGAGAAAGGATGGAAAAAAATATTCCAAGGAAATGGTACTAAAAAGCAAGCAGGAGTGGCTATTCTAATATCAGACAAAATAAACCTCAAAGTAAAATTAATCAGAAAAAACAAAAAGGGCCATTATATCCATATCAATGGAACAATTAAGCAAGAAGATTTCACAAACTTAAATATTTATTCACCAAACTCTGGTGCACTGAACTTTATAAACACAATCCTTCAGGACCTCAAGACACATTAATCCCAGCACAATAATAGTGGGGGCTTCAATACCCCACTGAGCCACCTTGATAGGTCAACTAGACAAAAATAAACACAGAGACATCAGAACAGAACAATACATCACACCAAATGGACCTCATAGATATCTACAGAATATTCCATCTAAACACCAGAGAATATAACTTCTACTCAGCACCCCATGAAAGATTGTCCAAAATTGACCACATACTGGGACATAAAAGAAACCTCAACAAATACAAAAGGATTGAAATTATTCCATGCATTCTATCAGATCATTGTGCAGTAAAGCTCAATATTAAGACCAGGGTAAGCCATACTAACTATAAGAACACATGGAGTCTAAACAACACAATCCTGAGCAATGAGTGGGTCAGAAAAGAAATAAAGAATGAAATAAAAGCATTCCTGGAACTAAACGAAAATGACAATACAACACAACAAAACCTGTGAGATACACTAAAGTCAGTCCTAAGAAGGAAGTTTATAGCCCTCAGTTTCCACATAAAAAAAAGAAAGAAATGGGGCTGGAGAGATGGCCTAGCAGTTAAGAGCACTGACTGATCTTCCAGAGGACCCAGATTTGATACCCAGCACCCACATGGCAGCTGAGAACCATCTGTGTGCTGGATAGCTTTAGTGTCAACTTGACACACTTGGGCTGAGGGAGCCTCAACTGGGGAATTGGCTCCATTGGATTGGCCTGTGGCCATGTCTGTGGAGTACTGTCTTGACTGTCAGGCAATGTGGGAGGGCCCAGCCCACAATGAGTAGTGCCACCCTGGGCAGGTTGTTGTGTACCAGATAAGAAGGCAGGCTGAGCATGAGCCAGGGGAGCAAGCCAGTGAACAGCATTCCTCCATGGCCTGAGCTTCACCTACTGCCTCCAGGTTCCTGCCCTGAGTTCCTGCCTTGGGTTCCCTGAGTGATGAACTACGACCCAGGAGATGTGAGCTGAATAAACCCTTTCCTCCCCAAGTTGGTGTCGGTCAGAGTGTTTTGTCACAGCAATGGAAGACAAACTAAAACAGTCTGTAACTCAAATTCCAGGAGAACTCCAGTTCCAGGGGAATCTGACACCCTCTCTGACCTCTGCAGCATTGCACGACACAGGTGCATAAACCTACATGCAGACAGTACATTCGTATAAATAAATAAATAAATAAATAAATAAATAAATAAATAAATAAATCAGAAAGAGAACAAATAAATTATCTAACACTGCAGCTAAAAACATTTGAAAGACAGCAACAAGTGAACCCTAAACCCAACAGACAGGAAGAAATAACAAAAATCAGAACAGAAATCACTGAAATAGAAACAAAGAAAACAATACAAAAAAATCAATGAATCCAAAAGCTGGTTCTTTGAAAAGATAAACAAAATGGACAGAACTCTAGCTCAGTTAACCAAAAGAAAGAAAGAGCAACTTCAAATCAATAGCATCTCTGATGAAAGTGGAAACATCCCAACATACAAAGAAAAGATCCAGAATAAAACCTATACTCTACTAAATTTAAAAACTTAAGAGAAATGGATGAATATCTGAAATCCTAGGATTTGACAAAGCTTAACCAAGAAGAAATTGACAGCTTAAACAGACCCATAATACTTGAAGAAATTGAAGATTTAATAAAAAGCCTCTCAACTAAAACAAACAAACAAACAAACAAACAAAAAACCCAGGCCCAGATGGTTACACAGCAGAATTCTATAAAACATTTAACGAGATTTTACAACCATTACTACACTTTTCAGAAGGATACACACAGAGGGAAATATACCAAACTCCTGCTATGAAGCCAACATCACTCTAATAGCAAAACTAGGCAAAGACACAAGAAAGAAGAACAAGAAAGAACCAAAAAACAAGAAAGAAAGCTATAGACCCATTATTAATGAACACAGATGCAAAAATTCTCAACAAAATACTTGCAAATCACATACAGACCCATATCAAAAAGATCATCCATTATGACCAGGTTGGATTCATACCAGAGATGCAGGGATGTTTCAACATACGTAAATGAATAAATACCATAAAACACATGAACGGACTTAAAGACAAAAACCATATAATCATCTGATTTGATGCAGAAAAAGCTTTCGACAAAATCCAGCATCCTGTTGTGGGAAAATTTAGTTAAGATGGGTAGCATTCTAAACGAATGGCACCTCCCTGGCCACACCCATGTGGTGGGATATAGTGAATAAAAGGTCTAGGATTTGGCCCTGGGATATGAGTCAGTGCTGGATATATAACCAGACATTTTGGAATAAATTCTCTCTCTGAATTTGGACCTCAACATGCGTCCACGTGTTGTGTTTTCCTGCACTTGTCTTCCACATGGATCATTTTGGGATTAAATGGGCCCCTGGATAAATCTCAGTGGGACCCTTACAATTGGTGGCCATATGTGGGTCAGGAGGAAACCTTAACAAATTAGTTATGTGTAACCCTAAATCTTGCCTTTTTCTTCTCTTTCTCCTCTCTCCTGAAATCTATCTATTGTGGTGGATCCATCTCTCCTCCTGGTTTCAGTGGATGGGACAGTGATCTGAGAACATGTGGCTTTGTACACATGAAGGAAAGTGGCCTGGCTCTCATTTGGGTCAGAGGAGGCACCCAATTCCTTCCAGGCATATGCCTCCTGGTTTGGTCACTCCTGCAGGCTATAAAAGCCAGTTTTAGGCTGAAATTAATATCAAGCCTTATCAGCCATGCTTGGCCTTGGATCCATTTTTCATAATTCTACAGGTCTGAAAAACTTTCTGGTTTTAAATTCCACCCCCCAAAGAAAGATTTCATCTCCTATGAAGAACCCATTCCTCAAGTTCTGTTCCAACTTTAACTTATTCATATGTAAATTTTCTCCAAGTAGCTTTCCAGCTAGCCATGGCTGGATCCCACTTCTTTCTGATGCAAATTAGGGCCTTTCAAGGGAACCACCCTACTAAGAGCAACTTTTTTTCTAGATAATTTTAAACCTTGGCCACTTGATACCTTTTTCTTAAATTTTGCCTTTTATTGCTCTCTTGTCTTCTTGTGTTTTTTTTTTTGTTTGTTTGTTTTGTTTTGTTTTTTCTAAATCTACCTCTTCTTACCTAAACCTGCCAGGTATTTGTGGATTCAAAATTGAGATTCAGGTAGCTGTATCACTTCAGTAATTCAAATCCATTTCAGCATGCTTAACTTAATAAGTAATATTTTTACTTAATCCCCGGGTACCCTAAATATCTTTTGAGTAAATATGTGTGTACAATTAAAATTAATTGGTTGATTTAATTTTATCTTGCTCTTTTAATTTTTTTTGTTTTTTTAATTTTATTTATTTATTTATGTGTATAAATGTACTGTCTGCATGCAGGTCTGTGCACCTGTGTTGGGGCAATACTGCAGAGGTCAGAAGAGGGTGTTGGATTCCTCTGGAGCTGGAGTTCTCCTGGAATTGGAGTTACAGATGGTTCTCAGCCTCCATGTGGATGCTGGGGATCAAACTCCGGTCCTCTGCAATAGCAGTCAGTGCTCTTAACCACTAGGCCATTTCTCCAACCCCTGTCTTGTTCTTTTTAAAAGAATTTCTTCACACAGAATTCTTGATCACACATGGTTTGTACTCTGGTGCCAACAGCCTGCTGCCAGCCACCCGGACTGAGCATATGGTATCTAGATCATGCCTCTTAAGTAACATTCTTTTGATTTCAGCATTTTGGAGACAAAATACATGGGTTTCTAGGAGAGTTTATAGGCTCTGGAGTTCTAACAAAACAAACTTACTCCAATAAATTGTCTTTTTCTAAGAAACATTGGTAAAAGTTTCTTTAACAACATGAATTGATATTTTGGTTCAATTTAAACAAGAAATTTTTTGAATAAAACTGTTTTATGTTTCTTTAAGCCCATCTTCAAACTGTGTGTATGTGTGAGTGAATGCAAGTTTATGCTTTTAATTCATTATAATCCTACAGGTTTAAATCTAAATAGGAGCCAACTGTAAACAAAGATAGATTCTACTCATAAAGAATATTTGTTTTATACCCCTTAGTGTTAATAATTTTTAATTGGGTTTGAAGTATGCATATTATTCTGTTAATGATAAATTGTTGTTGACTATTTTTGGTAATTGTTATTAATAGTTATAATTATTGTTATTGAATGTAATTATTAATAATAATTAATAATTTAGCCTAAAATAATTTGTTCATTGTTGTTGGCTATTATTATTGACAATTATTATTCATAATAATTATTAATGATGATCATGACTAGTAATGTTTAATAATTATTGATAATTGGTAATGATTAATAATGGTTATAATTATTATTATTGTTGTGATTATGGGTAATTATTGTTCTTCCAATGTCCTTAATATTAAGACAAAATAAATCAGTTCCAGACTACAAACAACTTTGACCTGTCTACTTTGGGGCACCCTACTCAATCTTTGGATCTGTAAATATGATAGTAACAGTTAGACTTGGCATAGGGACAGCCTAGCGGATAGTTAGCCACTAGGGACAGGATAGGCAAAGAATAGTAGTATACTTTAGGGATAATTCATTGGAGGCAAATGGTTGGGAATGGACCTAAGAGGTGGTATACGGATGTCAACTGTTTTGTGTATTACTAGAGCATTTATTCTAATTATGTAAAAATAACCCTATAACAAATTATAAACATTTCATGTTTCTCACTGAACATCAAACAATGTGGAATTCCTCTCTTGCAGGTCAATCTAGCAAATCTTTCGTATACATGTATGTATGTATGTATGCACACGCACACATGTGTATGGTTGTGTGCACTTGTGTTCTAAGTATATTTTAATGTTAACAGCTATAATACCAGTAAAAGCATTGCCTCTGAGTAGGCCCTTCCTTCTCAAGACACAGATTTATATTAAACAGCCAATACATAATTCAATTTCAACAAGGGTTATGTGTTAAAAATTTAAAGATTTCATTGAACAGCTTAATGGATCTACACTGCCACATACTGGTTATGCCCTTTCAACATCTGAAACAAAGATGCAACCAGGTTTTCATTGTATTAAAGTGTTAATAAGTTTTTGGGTGTTTGGGAATAAAAAATAAAAAATATAAAATTTACAAATTAAAAAATTGTGAATTCCCATTAACATCATTGCAGAATTCGTGGCTACCTTTTTAATTATTGCATTCATGCAGGCTAAGACAAGCCTGAATTTCATTCAGATGTCCAGTGGATAGCTGGCATTCAAGCCTTCATTTCATTTCGGTGGCCAGTTGGTTGGAAAAAGACTCCCTTCGTGGACCACCAACCTGGGTTGCTGGTGTGAAATTCCTTTCCTGGCTTTGGGCAGGTGGAAAGTCATGGCCAAGAGTGGAAAATGTGTCTCGTTGTCCCAGTCTAAGGACATGAATAGGAAGTACCTCTCTGGTCAGGTTACAGGAGTAACCAACTGACCTCTTCGCCGAGCATTCAGTTCCCCACAGTGTCCACAATGTGGGCACTGTGTTCCACTTCCCTTATCAGCACCATGTTGTACCTGCTCATGACAAAGGGAGCTTCCTAGAAGCTCTCATAAAAACAACAACAACAACAGAAAATCAAAATGGTAATGGTAGTAACAATTTCTCATGGGGCATATCTAGCTTGTCTTTAATTAACTAATGGGCATAAGAAATGTAAAAGAATTTTTAATTAAGAGATAGATATTGAAAAAATCTTTAAAACAGGTTTTCATGCCTGGCCTGGATAAGGCCAAGAGATTGGAAGAAGATAGTCATTAAAATCCACTTTGTAATGTTTGCAGTTTAAAATGGTATATTCAAAAATAATATATACTTATCTAGAGAGATATTTCAGTAGAGATTTATAGAGAAATACAAAATAAACCATATAAATTAATGGACTTGATTTCTCTGAAGTCATAGTCTAGACATATAGTTTTAAAGAACAAAGAAAAAAATAAAATTTATTTGACAGGTATTCAAGTCTGCCCAAACTTTGTCTAACTATTGTAGGATTTTTTAATATTTAGTAAAAATGTTTAGACTAGTTAAATTTGGTTGGCAGTTTTTGTAGAAATGATAATACATTTGAACTAATTGGGAATATAAAATGTTAATTATTTTATTTATACTTTGTATTAAATTTCCAATAATAACTTTGGGGTTAAGGTACACAAATGGTCTCTATATTTTTCTGTGTTATACAGTATCACCTTGTAACATTTTCTTTTACTTGTAGGATATTTAAAGAAATCAAGTTTAAGTTTACTACCCAAATAAGTAGCACACAGTCAATGATAAAGAGTTTGGGTGAATTCGATGAAAACTTATGCCATGGTGCCTGTTTATAGGTATGTGTAATACAACTTAGGCATCTATAAGTCAAAATATAAAATTTTAAAAATCAAAAAGAGGGAGGTGGTATAGTATTCCTTCTGGGATACAAATGGAAAACTCTGTATTCCAAACCTTTTGATAAATTTTCAATTTTGAGATCTTGAAACTAACAATGGGAGGAGATTTCTAGGTTCCCGTGGGTAAAAACACCAAAATAAATGCCTGAAAATGTATGACTTTTGGCTGTGGAGGACAGACTGGGAAATGCCAGCAGAAAGGCTCACCCATCTGAACATTCAAGAAAGAGGAACCTGCCTGTGTCACAGACACTGAGCATCTCTCTGAATTCTATTTGGTATAACTGATTATAATGTGCCCTAATGAAATTTACCTTCCAGATGCTGAGAAACCTTCCTACATCTCCCTTTTATAGGAAAAAGAAAATTGTGATGGTAACGAAGTCATTCCCTAACTGTAAATTAGAGTCAACTGTTATAGGGGTAATTTCTTATAAAACAGGTATAAATAGCTTCTTTAATTGACTGATATACATTGGAACTGTGAAAGGATATTTCTCTATTTAGAGCCGAATATAATAGTAAAATCTTTATAGGATGTGTCATTAAGCAAAATATATTAATGCAGGAGAGCTCTGATATCAGCAATGACTTATTCTGCCTAGGAGATGTTGGCTAGAGGATTTAAACCCACCCAAAAGATAAGGGCTTTTTGCTTTTTGCCTATAAAGTGGGATACCTGCAAGGAGAAAGGTGGTAAGACCCTGTTGTCGAAGATCTGGTATAAGCATGGAAAAATGTTTTGAGACATCACTTTCTAATGTACAGTTGGCCTCTGAAATGCCAGAGAGTGTTATCAAAGGTCACTAAAGCAATAAAGCAAAATATTGGTCTCCTTGAGTAAAGCAAGACTCCTCAGTCAGTATCAGTTACACCTCAACTGCCTGGAGATACTATGCAACAATGGCAGATATATATCATATCTAATTGGCAATTAGCTCTCTCCTTGGAGGAATAATTATAATTCATGGCTGATGCCACAAGCTTACATCCTCTAGTGGTTAGAAGATGTTATACGGCACAGTAAGAACTTGTCATCTTTTACAAAAAGCCACAGTTCATGGATTAGCATACCATCCAAACATCTGTGTCTATGCTCACAGCTTAGCTTGTCATAATAATTAGTATTGTTTAAATGCCTGTACATCTAATAGTTTGTGCTTTGTTAGTAGGATTAAAAAGTTACCTTGGATAAGCTGTCAATCCATGAAGGGAAACAACCTGAACAGACAAGAGTCCAAAATGACATCTCCAGAGAAAATATACTGTTTTGCTTCTCACCCACTTGTGCCCCTTTCCCACAGCCTAGGGAACAACCTGCAGAAGAGGAGGCGTGGTAGAATGTAAGTGCTGTGGATAGATTGGGGTGAATCTTGAGACTACAGCAATACAGACTGGACTCTTATTTGATCAACATGCTTGTGCATGCAAGCTTCTCCAATTGAAATATGGGAACATTGGGTTGTTCAAAATTTGGACATAGATACTTGCTAATTGGTTTTAAATGAATGTTACATTCATTGGATATGCTTAACAATTGGTTCACTTTATGGTTGGATTTGTTGGATATTAATTGGCCTTAGTGTGAAATAAAGTTTCAAGTCTGACTTGCCCCTCATTGCCTGGCATTCCGAACAGGCTTGAGCAGCTGGCTATTCAAAACTCAGGTTCCTTTTTGTTTAGCCTCAACCTTGGGCTCCCCTGCCTCTCAGAAAAAACAAAAAATTAAAAGGTGAGATGTGAGAAAATTTAGTTAAGATGGGTAGCATTCTAAACCAATGGGACCTCCCTGGCCACACCCATGGGGTGGGATATAGTGACGAAAATATCTAGGATTTGGCCCTGGGATATGAGTTAATGCTGGATATATAACCAGACATTTTGGAATAAATTCTCTCTCTGAATCTCGACCTCAACATGTGTTCACATGTTGTGCTTTCCTGTACTTGTCTTCCACATGGATCATCCTGGGATTAAATGGGCTGCCCCACAATTCTCAGCAGGACCCTTACATCCCTTCATGTTTAAAGTCTTAGAGGGAATTGGACTGGAGGGATCATTCCTCAATGTTACAAAAGCCATATACAAGAAACCCACGGCAAAAATCACCCTAAATGGAGAAAAGTTGGAAGCATTCTCCTTAAAGGCAGGAACAAGGCAAGGCTGTCCACTATGGCCACTTCCTCTTCAATATAGTGTTTGAAATGCTTGCTATTTCAAACACTATATTGTGAGAAAGAAAAATTGAAGGAGTACTAATTGGAAAAGAGGAAGTAAAACTATCCCTTTTGCAAGTGATATGATAGTTTACCTAAGGGATACTAAAAACTCCACCAGAAAACTCTAAGAAATGGTCAAAAGTTTCAGTAAAGAGGCAGGATACAAACTAAACCTAGAAAAATCAATAGCTTTCCTTTAACACCACCAGAAAGCAACTGGAGAAGGAATATAAGGAGACCTTCCCAATCACAATAGCCTCAAAAAAACATAAAATACCTAGGAATAAACCTAACCAGAGACCAAAGACCTCTACAACAAAAATTCTAAAACCCTGAAGAAGGAGATTGAAAATCACATCAAAAGATGGAAAGACCTCTGTATTAGTCACATTTCTGTTGCTGTGTTAAAACACCATGACCAAAGGAACTTATAAAAGGAAGAGTTTATTTGAGCTTATGATTGACGGTTCCAGGGAATAAGTCCATTGTGGCAGGAGGCATTGTGGCTGGAGCTGGAGCAGCAAGCCAAGGGTCACATCTCCCAATGAGCACAGGAAGCAGAGAGAAAGCGACTGGAGACCACAAGGCTTGTCAAACTCACTAAGCCTGCCCCCAACAATGCACCTCCTCTAGCATGGCCACTGGAGACAAATGTCTGAACACTCAAAGCACATGGGGGACAGTCATTCAAACCACCACAGTCCACTCCCTGGACCCCATAGGCTCCTGACCTTATAAAATACAAAATGCATTCAGTCCAACCCCAAAAGTCACCATAGTCTTTACCAGTTACAATGCCATTCAAAAGTCCACAGTCCAAAGTCTCCTCCAAACTGCAAGCTCCTGCAAAATCAAAAGGCAAATTACATACTCCCAACATACAGTGGAACCGAATACACATTCCCATTCCAAAAGGGACGAACAGAGGCATAGTGAGGAAATACTGGACCAAAACAAGACTGAAAAGCTGCAGGGCAAACACCAAGTCCAGTAGCTCCATGTGTGACTCCTGGGATTTTACTTCCAAAGGGCTTAGATGGCTCAAATCTTCCAGCTTTGCTTGCAACATACATCTCTTTCTAAGGCTGGTACCACTCCCTGTATGCAGCTCTAGTTGGCAAATATCTCACAGGTCTGGCATCTGGAATGTCTCCTTGGGGTCTCCGCTGCCAACCAGACTTCACATTCACAGCTTCATGAAATGGCCTAGCAGGGCCTTCTTTATACAGGGACGCCCCTGCTGCACTCTGCCTCGCCTCTGTGGCTCTCTGAAACTGTGGAGGAAGAACTGATAACCCCTTCACTCTTGCAAACTTCATGCCTCTAAAGCCAGCACCACCTGAATTAAACTGCCGAGTTTGGCTGCAAGTTTGGGATGGACCCTGGCCTATTTCAACCACATTTGCAACTTTTCTCTGCCCTGAACTTGGAGAAGAAACCCCTTTCTGTATTTTCCTTTCAAAAGTTTGATGATTAGCTGGATGTGGTCTTGCCCTGAAGATAATATTTCTGTTGTTTACTTGTATATCTTGAGGCCTTTCCTTAATCAGTTTAATCTCCTTATCAAAAGGGAACTCTCCTTCACATGCCTTGGCACCACCTTTAATCTTCCTAGTGGGGTTTTCAGATCCAAACTGTACATTCTGCATTTCTTTCTGCCCCATCTGCTCTTCTTCACTGTAGGTCTGCACAATATTTACCATTAACAGCCTCCCCACCATTTCTACATTACGCTGTCTTGAAATATCCTCTGCCAAAGACATTAGTCCATTGCTTTTGTGTTTTTTTGTTTGTTTGTTTTGTTTTGTTTTGTTCTGTTTGGTCTTTTTGAGACAGGGTCTCCCTGTAGTCCCAGCTGTCCTGGAACTGACTCTGTAGACCAGGCTGGCCTTGAGCTCACAAAGATCTACCTGCCTCTGCCTCCCAAGTGCTAGGATTAAAGGCATGTGCTACCACATTAGGCAAGCATTTGGGCTGTGGGCAAATTGCTGCCAGACTCTTTATCAAAATATCCCAGTTGCTGCCTAAGTCTTTATTTTCCTCTGGAACTACATTTTTTGCAGCAATGCTTTCTTCCAGACTTCTAGTAGAATGGCCCCTTAAGCTCTGCTTACGGTAGTCAACAGTCTTTCCAGCCCAAAGTTCCAAAGTCTTCCACATTTCTCCAAACATCCACATGGTCAGGTTTTTCACAGCCAACAGCCCACTCTCTGATACCAAATAACTGTATTAGTCACATTTCTGTTGCTGTAATAAAACACCATGACCAAAGGAACTTATAAAAGGAAGAGTTTATTTGAGCTTACAAATGACAGTTCCAGGGAATTAGAGTCCACTGTGGCGGGAGGCATGGTGGCTGGAGCTGGAGCAGCAAGCCGAGGGTCACATCTCACAATGAGCACAGGAAGCAGAGAGCGAGCGACTGGAAACCACAAGGCTTGTCAAACTCACTAAGCCTGCCCCCAACAATGCACCTCCTCTAGCATGGCCACACCCTCCAAGACCTCCAAGAACAGTGCCACCCACTGGAGACACATGTCTGAACACTCAAAGCCCATGGGGGACACTCATTCAAACCACCACAACCTCTCATGTTCATGGATTGGAAAAATTAATATAGTAAAAGTGTCCATTCTACCCATATTAATATACAGATGCAATGAAATCCCAATCAAAATCTCCAGGAGCTTTTTCACAGACTTAGAAAAAACAACAACCTTAAATTCATATGGAAAAACAAAAGAACCCGAATAGCTAGAGCAACCCTGATTGAAAAGTGCAATACTGGGGTGTGGGGGGGGTTACATTACCAGACTTCAAGCTATATTACAGAGCTGTAGCCTGGCACTGGCAGAAAAACAGAACCATTCATCAATGGAACAAAATTGAAGATCCAAAATTGAGCTCATATAACTTCAGCCACCTCATATTTGACAAAGGTCCCCAAAACCCTCAATGGAGGAAAGATAGCATCTTTAGCTAATGGTGTTGGCCAAACTGGATCACCATTTGTAGAAGAACAAAATTAAATCCCTACCTCTGACACTGTACAAAAATAAACTCTAAGTGGATCAAAGATATTAACCTAAAACCTGAAAACCTGAAAGTGATAGAAGAAAAAGTCAGAAGCAACCTACAAGACCCAGCTGTAGAAAATGACTTTCTAAATCAAACAGCAGCTGCAGGGGAAATAAGGACAAAAGCTGACAAGTCAAACTCAAAAGCATTTGTACAGCTAAAGAAATAATCAAGGAAGTGAAGGGAAAACCCACAGAGTGGGAGGAAACCTTCACCACTGATACATCTGAAAAAGCATTAACATCCAGAATATATAAGCTACTTAAAAAACAAAGAAGAAAACAAATGACCTACTCAAAAGATGGAGTAAAGTGCTGAACAGAGACTTCACCAGTAAGGAATTAAAAATGGTTGAGAAACATCTTAAAAAGTGTTCAACTTCCTTAATAATTAAGGATATGCAAATTAAAACCACACTAAGATATCATCTCACTCCAATAAGACTAACGAAGTTCAAGAAAACAAAAGACACCAAATGCTGGAGAGGTTGTGGGGAGAGGGGAACCCACATCCACTGCTGGTGGGAATGTAAACTTGTACAACCACTGTGGAAAGCAGTGTGGCAAACCCTTAAAAAACTCAAAATGATCTTACCACCTGATCCAGTCATGCCAGTCCTGGGTATATACTCACAAGATGCATCCTACCACAAAAATACATGTGCAGGTATATTTATTGCAGCTCTCTTCACAATAGCAAAGAGCTGGAACCAACTCAAATGCCCCTCAAAAGATGACTGGATAACAAAAACATGGTACATGTACACAATGGAGTTCTATGCAGCAGCAGTAAAGAAAGATGACATCATGAGATTTGCTGGTAAATGGATGGAATTCGAAGCATTGATACGAGTGCAGTGAACACGTTCTCAGAAAAAAAAAAAAAAAGCAATGGTTTCCCTCATTTGTGGATGCTAACAACAAACCCAATGGCAGGCAAAACTGGAAACAACTTTATATTACATTTCATGTATCTGAAGCAAATGTGCTATTCCAGTGCCCTATCGCTATATTCATACATGTTGTATTTATTACCATATATGGATGGAAGACATGTATGTCATATTAAAAAAAAAGAGTGTAAAATCAAAGTTACACATCTTTGTACCACATGCAAAAAATTTACTGTTAAATGTAATTCTCTAATGTGTTTAGAATTAACCTATAGTTTACTTTTCAGAATTTGTAATTTTTGATGATGTGTGGAACATATGTATTCATATTTTGGAATAATGTAAAAAACATAATTATAAAATGCCATAAAAAAGAAAAATCAATGTATAGTGTCTCATCTTTCCACTTGGTGCTGAGTTTCTTCTATTATTAATATATAGCATTGTACTGTAGTAATTTACTTGTAGGTGATGATTACTATTGATATTCTTATAAAGTCCTTAGTAAAGGTGAAGGCTCCTCTTTTTTTTTTTTTTTTTTTGTATGTGTATGAATGTACTGTCTGCATGTAGGTCTGTGTGCACCTGTGTCGTGAAATGCCGCAGAGGTCAGAAGAGGGTCTCGGATTCCCCTGAAATTGGAGTTCTCCTGGAATAGGAGTTACAGACGGTTCTTAGCTGCCATGTGGGTGCTGGGGATAGAACCTGGGTCCTCTGCAAGAGAAGTCGTTGCTCTTAACCTCTAGGCTTTCTCTCCAGAACCCAAAGGTTCACTTTTTAAGCTATATATTCAGAGGGAAATTTTTTATATTCATTTTTATTTTTGATTATGTATTTAGGTATACATATGAAGACATGTGTCTCTGGACATCTACAGCTGGGGTTACAGGTAATTATGAGGTTCCTAGTGTGGATGTTGGGAATTGAACTTTGGTTCTTCGAAATATCAGTTCATGCTCTTAAGCACTGAGCAATCTACTCCATTGTGAGTTTTGCATAAAAGAAAAATATCATGAATCAAATTTTATAGCATCATATACAATAGAATTGCTGCCAGAAATATGCTCCATTTCTAATTAATTATCATATTCCAAAAAAAGTTTATTTGAGAGTGTTATTGACCTTTTCACTATCTCCATGATCTTTCTCAGACAACCAGTAACCTTTTAAGACTGGCTTCTTACACTTATTTTTATACACTTTAAAACATCCATCTACCTCTTTCAAATTACAATATCACCTATGTTTTACTGCTCAACAGTATTCTACTGTTTGGATATAACACAATTTATTTATCCACTCATATAGTGACTGCTTTGAAAATTCTGTAATTATTAAAGAAAAGTAGCTACAATCATTTGTTTATTTATTTATTTTTTTAAATTCTTTTTTATTAATTTTATTTATTTCCGTATGTGTATGAATGTACTGTCTGCATGCAAGTCTGTGCACCCGTGTTTATTTTTAAATATAATTCAAATTCAGTAGCATGAACTAGCAGAATGATGATTTCTACATAATATGGAATTTTTTTCAGTTTTATGAGAAAATTTCAAAATTCATTTTTTTTTTTTTTTGTCATTTTGAGATGTATTCTCTATGTAGCCACAACTGTCCTGGAAATTACTGTTTACCAGGCTTGAACTCACAGAGATCCACCTGCCTCTACCTCCTGAATGCTGGGATTAAAGGTATTCACCACCATGCCAGGCTCAAATTGTTTCCTTTAAGTCTGAGTGCATGTCTCTGTTCCTCTAGATGGTCGACAATATTTGTTCTTAAATCTTTGGATTTTTCTCATTCTAGTGTGTGTAGTGGCCTAAATTTTTTTCTTGATTACAGTTCTGTAATTAGAGGGTTTTAAGTATCTTATATTATGGACATAATTGTAGTTCATTTATACTGAAATTATGTCTATCAGCAAATCATTTAATCAATGTTAACATTTATGAAGTTAACCTCAACATCTAAGCAATTAGTCAAGGAAAAAGAAACATAGTTATGAATATATAGGTAACTTCTGCACTTTTTACAGTAAATGTTCAGTAGTATAATTTAAGATTTATGTGATTATTTTCTTTCAGGCCATTAATGTGTTTTATGATATTTATTGATTTACATATGTTGAAACACTCCTCCATCTCTGATATGAATCCAACTTGACCATAATGGATGATCTTTTCAATATGGGTCTGGTAGATTTGCAAGTATTTTGTTGAAAATTTTTACATCTATGTTCATTAATGAGATGGGTCTATAGCTTTCTTTTTACTTGTATCTTTGCCTGGTTTTGGTATTAGAGTGATGCTGACTTCGCTTCAAATAAAGAGTTTGGGAGAATTCACTCTATTTGTATTCTTCTGAAGAGTTTGATTAGCAGTGGTTGTAGGACCTCTTTAAATATTTTATGGAATTCTGCCCTGAAACCATCTGAACTGGGACATTTTTTAATTGGGTGATTTTTAATTACATCTTCAATTTCTTTAAATAATATGGGTCTGTTTAAGCTGTCAATCTCTTCTTGGTTTAGCTTTGGTGATTCCCAGGATTTCAAATATTCATCCATTTTGCTTAGGTTTTCAAACTTAGTAGAATATAAGTTTTTGAAGTATCCCCATGTGATTGCCTGGATCTTTTCATTGTCTGTTGTGATGTTTCCCCTTTCATCAATAATTCCATTGATTTGGAGTTGTTCTTTCTTTCTTTTGGTTAACTGGGTTAGAGTTCTATCTTGTTTATTCTCTCAAAGAACCAAATTTTGGATTCATTGATTTTTTTTTTTGTATTGTTTTCTTTGTTTTTATTTCATTGATTTCTGCTCTGATTTTTGTTATTTCTTCCTGTCTATTGCATTTAGGGTTCATTTGTTGTTGTCTCTCAAGTGTTTTTAGCTGCAGTGTGGTGGTTTGAATAAGAATGTGCCCCATAGGCTTTAAGTATTCAGACATTTTTTCTCCAGTTGGTGGCACTGTTCTTGGAGGTCTTAGAAGGTGTGGCCATGCTGGAGGAAGTAGGTCATTGGGGGAGGGCTTAGTGAGTTTAACAAGTCTCGTGGTCTCCACTCTCTACCTCTCTGCTTCCCGTGCTCATTGTGAGATGTGACCCTCTGCTACCTGCTCCAGCCCTGGCCACCATGATTCCCACCACAATGTACTCTGATTCCCTGGGACCGTCAATTGTAAGCTCAAATAAACTCTTTCTTTTATAAGATCCCTTGCTCATGGTGGTTTTATCACGGCAACAGAAAAGTGACTAATGCAAGCAGTGTTATATCGTTCATTTGTGCTCTTTCTGTTTTTCTTTTTCTTTTTTCTTTTTTTTTTTTTTTTTTTTTTTTTTTTTTTTTTTTTTTTTTTTTTCTTGGTCTTTTCGAGACAGGGTCTCCCTGTAGCCCCAGCTGTACTGGAACTCACTCTGTAGACCAGGCTTTCCTTGAACTCACAAAGATCCGCCTGCCTCTGCCTCCCAAGTGCTAGGATTAAAGGCGTGTGCCACCACACCAGGCAACCAGAGCACAAACTTACCTCTTAAGAATGCTTTTAAAGTTTCCCATACGTTTTGTTGTGTTGTATTATCATTGCCATTCAGTTCCAGGGATGCTTTTATTTCTTTCTTTATTTCTTTCTTGACCCATTCATTATTCAGGAGTGTGCTTTTTAGTTTCCATATATTCTTGTAGATAGTATGGCTTATCCTGGTGTTGATATTGAGCTTTATTGCACTGTTGATAGAATGCATGAAATTATTTCAATCTTTTTGTATTTGAGGAGGTTTTTTCTGTGTCCCAGTATTTGGTCAGCTTTGGAGAATGTTCTGTCAGGTGCTGAGTAGAAAGTGTATTCTCTAGTATTAAGATGGAATATTCAGTAGATGTCTGTGAGTTCCACTTGGTGTATCATATCATTCAGTTTAGATGTCACTCTGTTTATTTTTTTGTCTGGTTGACATGAACAAAAGGCTCAGTGTGGTATTTAAGTCCCCTACTACGAGTGTATTGGGGTTAATCTGTGCCTTGGGGTCCTGGAGAATTGTCTTTATAAAGTTTGGTGCTCCAGAGTTTGGTGCATATATATTAATGATTGTGAAATCTTCATAGTCACTTGTTCCTGTAGCTCTTTGCTTCACTGGTCAGTTTTCTTTTTTATTTCAACATGGGATCTTTTAAGTGTTTCCACTTCCTTCCAGAGTTTGTTATTTTCTCCCTCTAGTTCTTTCTGACATTTGTCAATCTCTCTCTCTAGGTCCTTCTTGAGTTTTTCATTCTCTGTCCTTAGTTCTATGATTTTTTTCTTTTTGTATTGGCTGATTTCTTTGAGTATGTCTGAAATTATTCCTCTAATGTCTGTGTCCTGGGCCATCCCCAGGGGGATCCCACTCTAGGAATCTCCCACTGGGTTGGTAGAGTTGATGTGGGATTATCTTGCACCTTTCCCATGTCCCTTCATTGTTTCCCTGGCCTGTCGGCTTCTCTTTGCCTGTATTCCAATGCGAGTCTCAGATGCATCTTCACTGTGTTGAAGGTTTGCTTTGCTTGCCTTCTTCAGATGCCTCCATTGTTTGTTTGATTCGTTTTTCTCCTTGTTTATGGAGTGTTGACTTGTCTAAGTTTTAGTCTTTCTATTGGAAGTCTAACTCACTCTTCCCTTTCTGTTCTGAAGGTTCTCCAAAGAATCCACTTGAATGTTCCGTCAGCAATACCAGCTGGTGGGGTGGGGTTTAGGGGGGAGATATGCAGGTACTCTGTGCTTCAGGCGTTCCTGGAAAATCCCACTGTACAAAAGCCTTTGAGTTTGATGAGGTCCCACTTGTTAACCATTGACCTTATTGCTTGCACGGTGCTTTTTGATTTAGAAAGTCTTTTCCTACTCCTATGTCTTGTAGATTGCTACCAACTTTTTCTTCTCCCACCTTCAGAGTTTTGTGTTTCACTTTTAGGTCTTTAATCCATTTGCAGCTGATTTTTGTACAGGGTGAGATTTAAGGATTTACTTTTGTTCCTCTACATATGCTGATTCAGTTTTGCCAGCACCATTTGCTGAAGATGCTATCTTTCCTCAAATGAGCATATTTTTTTTTTTTTTTGCTTGCTTATAGAATATGAGGTGGCTGAAATTGTATGAGCTCAATTTTGGATCTTCTATTTTGTTCCATTGGTCAATAGGTCAGTATTTTTTTTGCCAGTACCAGGCTGTCTTTATGACTATAGCCCTGTAGTATAGCTTGAAGTCTGGTAAGCTGATCCCCCCATATTGCATTTTTCACTCAGGGTTGCTTTACCTACTTAGGCTCTTTTGTCTTTCCAAAGAATTTAAGGATTTTTTTCTAAGTCTTTGAAGAAACTCTTGGGATTTTAATTGGGATTACATTGAATTTTTATATTAATTTGGGTAGAATGGACATTTTTACTATATTAATTTTTCCAATCCATGAGCATGGAAGGATTTTCCATTTTTGATGTCATCTTCAATCTCCTTTTTCAGGGTTTTATAATTTTTGCTGTAGAGATCTTTGATGTCTTTGGTTAGGTTTATTCCCAGGTATTTTATGTTTTTTGAAGCTATTATTAATTGGAAGTTCTCTTTATATTCCTTCTCCAGTTGCTTGTTGTTGGTACAAAGAAAAGCTACTGATTTTTTAGGTTAATTTGTGTCCTGTCACATTACTGAAATTCTTAATTGTTTCTAGGGGTTTTCTTGCTTTGGTGAGGTAAACCCTCAATTAATCTAAATTCATCATTTTTGGAATGGACAATTCTTTTCTTTTCCATTATACATTGGAAGTATGTAGTTTGCTTTTCAGTTTTATAGGAGGTTAGTTAAAAGATTGAGTCTCAACTTTCAAAAAATATTGAGATTGTTAGGGAATTTGGAATTTTACAGTTAGACTGAATGCATTTTAGCTTATATTTTCATGAGGCTATGGGGAGCAGGGAAGGGAATTTGGTAGTTTGATTGAGGTCATCGTTTATACACTCCAAGTAGTCACTTTTCCCCTGTTGATGTATCTTTTTTGTAATGTTTAGTAGGTGTGGCATTGCTACATGATGGAGGTGGGCTTTAGACTTATCCAATTCCGTTTTCTTCTTTGATCCTTTCCGTATAGGAGCTTTGAATAATCAAAGTTATGTTGTGCTGCCATGCCTTCTTATCCTTGATTGACTTTTATCCCCTGGAACCATAGGTAAAGTAAACTCTTTATGTTATAAACAGCCTTATCATGGCATTTTATCGCAATGAAGAAAAGTTACTAATGAACCATTATTGTATTTGAAAAATCTAAATAGAAATAAGAAAATTAAATAAACTTCTCTGTTCATAGACATTTATGTCACAGATTAAAAGCCAGAGCCAACAAGGAGTAAATAAAAAGCTTTTATAAGTCAGCTGCATATGGTACACACTTATTGATATGCAAAATACGATGTGAATATTCTCCATATACTAATATAAATTTGAACAGAAATCAAAATATTGTAAGATCCAGTTGTGAGATTTTTTATGTTTTTTTTTTAAATAAAATAAAAAATTTTCATTAATTTCCTCTTTTGTTTAGATGATAATGATACATGAAGAAAAATATGCAAAACAGATGTTGGAAACTGTCTGAGTATGCAACCAACAGACGCCCCAGGCCTTTATTGACCTCATAGGAAATATTTTTGATCATTTATAAACAAATAAAAATAAAACATTTTATTTCATTTTTATTAAAAATACTGTTTAGTTTGCTAGAACTCATTTTAAAGAGATCCCAATAATACATTTTGGTTATCTCTGGAGATTGAGAATTTTAAAATAATTTCTGCTTTTTGTTATTAATGTGGTAATTACAAAATTAAATACTATTATTTAGTAATTAAAATAGTTATTTCTTGATAGGCATGGTGCACACCTTTATTTGCAGCACTCAGGAGGTAGAGGCAGGTGGATCTTTATGAGTTCAATGTCTGCCTGGTTCACTTAGCAAGCTCCAGGCTGGATGGGACTAATGGTCTTAAAAATACCAAAATATAGTTATTTCTTAATTTTATGATATTTTCAGTTTACCAGATGGAAATAAATCAGAAAAAATAACGTGCAATTTTAATCTTCTCAAGAAAGATTTAATCAAAATATTTAATTTTATTTTAATCTAGAAATATTCTACCGCCCTTGTCCCAGAAAATAATTGGTGAAATAGTAATAATCTAAGCACATCATCTAATCAGAGGAAACATCTAAATTTGGCTTTTCAACTCCAAATCCAGATATGGACCAACCCCTATTTCACTCCCAGTATACGTCATGCTCAAAGATCAATGGATTGCCAGATTACACAAAGGGATTAGTTCCCTTCTTATTTATTTGTTTAGATTCTGACATTAAATCCTACAGAAATCTTGCCATAGCATATTTTTTCCTAAGGATGAGCTTAACAATCAAGGATATTGCAGATAAGTAGAGTGATAAATAGTGGTAAGCCAAAAGCAAGACAAATGATAGATATTTATGCTTCCAGCATTGACAAAGCAATTATAATCATACAACTTATTCAAACGCAAGAATGTATAGCCGTATACAAATGATGTAAAGTTGTATTTTCATTTTTACTTAATTTCAAGTTTTTACTTATTTTTTCATTGACTCCTTCATCATGTAACAGTGTGTTGGTTGATTTTTGTGTTATGGCATTGTGTTTGTGTATTTGTGTGTGTGTGTGTGTGTGTGTGTGTGCTTGTGTGTGGTGTGTGTTTGAACTTTTTGAGGTTTATTTTTAGCATCATTCCACTGTGTTCAGATACAATATAGTAAGCTATATGATTTTTCAATTATTTGTCAATATTTATTTTTTGTATTATATCTGATCCATTTTAGATGAAGTTCAATAGGTTCCTGTCAGGAAAACACTTTCTGCAGTGTTTGGATGGCATATTCCATAGATACGTTGCAAGCTCATTGCTCCTATGATTTCATTGAATCCTCATGTTTCACCCTATAGTTTTGTCAGCATGACTTGAATATTGGTGAGTGAGGTACTGAAGTTGTCTACCATTATTGTACCACATTTACTCTATGGTTCTATATCTAGTAGTATTTCTTATGAAATTCTGTGGAACTCTGCTCAGTGTGAAAATGTTTAGAACTGATATATTCTGTTGGTGGAATTTACCCTTTCTTAGTGTGAAATGACATTATTTCTTATGAATATTTTAGTGTGAATTCTGCTTTTGTTAGACCCTTAGATAATGGTAACGCTTGTTTCGTGGTGCAACTTGATTTCCATATATGTATTCATTTTATCCTAAAATGCTGTGTACTTTTGATGATGAGTTGTGTTTCTTGGAGGCAGCATGTACGGTGACCTTTTTTTTAAATTTTTTTGGCCAATATGATGTTCTATGTCTGATGTTTGTGAATTTGAAACTGTAAGATTTCAGAGTTATTTTCTTGCATATTTATTTTAGTACTCAACATTGCATTGATATTTGTTCTGTATATTAAGTGGTTAAGTTTAAGGCATTTGGTTGGTAGGCCTATGTATTTAATGTAATATAAAGCTCTGTTTCAATCAACCCCTCTTTCCCTGGATTTGGGAAATAGTCTTCTATGATTGTACTGAAAATATTTTCTGTGCCATCGACATGGTTTTATAAACCCTTTCTGTGCCCATAATTCTTATATTTTCTGATTTCATGATTTTCCAAAGAAATTGCATATTCAATTAGTGTAGTTTTTTTTTTCATATTTGTCTTTGAGTGTTCCAATTCCTTGACCTTTACACAAGCCCTGATAGCATGTCCTTCTCATGGTGTATTCTCTTGATGAAAATGTAAACTGAGCTTTTGATTTTTACATTGAATTTTTCATCCTGGATTCATTTCATTTTTCTGTTTTTACAGTATTTCCGTTTCACTAAAATGTATTAATATCATAATTGTTATACATGTGTATGATGTCTAAATATTGTCATGCACATGCCATGTCTGATGACAACTTTCGGGAGTTGCTTTTCTCCCTTCAACATGAGAATCAAACTCATCATTACATCTGTACAAGAGCCTTCACATACTGAGCCCTCTCAAAATACTAAGTATTTCAATTTTCTTGCATTGGCTTCCTTACTTCATTCATTTGTTTGTGATTTCTTAGAATTAAGAGTGCTTTGCTTTGTCTTTTCCTTTGTTTTATATATTTATTACCATTAATTTGAATTGTTTTCCTGGAATTTCATATACAACACAAAAATTAGGAGATATTGTTCTGAGATTTGAATATTTGAGGGAGACATGTACTTCTTTTCATATTTGTTTTATTTTCGGACTTAGACTTGTATGTGGGAGTTAGATCATTGATTGAATTTATGTATTTACTCATTTAAATTTATTAATGCCATCCTTTCACTGGAAATTTTGGCAGTGTTCCAGAGGAATTACGTTATAATAGGGGGGAGGTAATGTTTTTAATGAGAATGGTGCTCAAGATGTCAGGCTCTATCCCCAGTTCTCTCCTTTGAGATAATAGTCATTATCCAAGGATAGACTCACAAAAATAGAGTAATGATTAATTAATTCGTTCATTTTTTCCACCTTCAAAATCCGCATAGTCTGTACCAGTATCAGAACTATTTAAAAGTCTAGAATCCAAAGTCTCTACTGAGTCACAAATCAATCCCTTAACTGTAAACCCCAGTAAAGTCACAAGGGAAATTATACAATTCTAACATACAATGGAATCTAATCCCATTTCAAAAAGAAGGAATGTGGCAAACTGAGGAAATACTAGACCAAAATAAAGTTACTTCCAAAGGCTTAGATGGCTCAGCAACCCCTCCCCCCAACATCCTTGCTGTGTGAAATGTGTATCTCTTCCTTGTGCTGCAGCTTCCTTGTATTCAGTTCTCTTTGGCAATTGTCTCATGGCTTGAACATCTCCAGACTCCTGGGGTCTCCCTACCATCCATATATACTTCAACTTCACAGCTTCACAGGATGGCCTTTCAGGTCCTCTGTATGCAGAAATGCCCCTGCTTCACTCTAAATAGCCTCAGCAATTCTCTGAAACCGAAATCATGTAGGAAGAAATAATGACCCCTTCATTCTTGTCTTTTTCATCCCTCTAAAGATGGGACACATGAGTGACACTGTCAATTCTGGCTGCTTATTTGGGATGAACCTTGACCTGTTTAATCCATATTATTAGTTCTTTTCTCTGATCCCCAAGGTGCTTGAACCAGTTTATAATCCCAACATCAGTGAATGAGGGTCCCCATTTCCCTGCATGTTTCTAAGAATTTTGGGTAGCATTAGTTCCCTTAATTTTATGCATTCTGTCTGAAATAAATTGAAATTTTTAGAGTAGTAAACATTTTATAAATTTTGCTATAGAACTATTTGCTTCATGTTTGTAATACCATTTCAGTCTTTTGATCAGTTGTTCTATTGCTCAGAATGAAGTGGCCTTTTTTAATCTCTCCTGAATAATCTTAGTTTGAAGCTATTTTCTCATATTTTAGAATAGCAACTCCATATTGTTTCTTCAAGTAATTTGCTTGTAATATTTTTTCCCATCCTTTCAACCTAAGGTGGTGCCTAACGTGGAAGGTAAGATATGTTTCTTGTATACAGACAAAGACAGATTTTTTTTTGACAGGTTCTTCCTGTAACCACAGCTGTCCTGGAACTCACTTCAAGCAGCCTATGACTTTCAATAAGGCAGTGGATGTAAATGGTATTTAAATTTATTATTATTAAAATGTGTATTTGTACTTGTTATTTTATTTTCTGTTGCTATTTTTAGTACTATAATGTGTTTTCACAATTAAACCTTGTGGTGGTTTGAATGAGAGTGTCCCCCCATAGGCTTTAAGTATTCAGACATTTTGTCTCCAGTTGGTGGCACTGTTCTTGGAGGTCTTAGAAGGTGTGTCTGTGTGTCTGTGCTGGAGGAAGTATGTCACTGGGGGCAGGCTTAGTGAGTTTAACAAGCCAGTCTCTCTCTCTCTCTCTGCTTCCTGTGCTCATTGGGAGATGTGACCCTTAGCTTGCTGCTCCAGCCCCGGCCACCATGCTTCCCACCACAATGGACTCTGATTCCCTGGATCCGTCAATCATAAGCTCAAATAAACTCTTCCTTTTATAAGTTCCCTTGCTCATGGTGGTTTTATCACAGCAACAGAAAAGTGACTAATACATAACTTAATTTGTTCTCTATCTGTATTCTCTTGTTTATGGATATTCCTTTCTTCAGTCTGTATTGCTTCAGTTATTTGGTTGTAGAGTTGGTTTTTTAGACATTAATTCTTTCAACCTAGTTTCATTGTGGAGGATTGTTCTTTCTTACTCAACTACAATAAACACTGCTGGAAAATGCGTTTATGATTAGCTACTCTGATTATTTAGAACACTGGATATTTTGCTCCAGGCTTGCTGGCTGTAATAGTTTTCACCAAAAGTCAGTGGTAATTGTGTTGGGTTTTCTTTTATATGTAACCTTTTTGTTATTCTCTTGTAGTTTCAGTAGCCTGTCTTTGATCTGCACATTTAGTGCTTTTACTATGGAATACCATGGGGTGTTTTTGTTCTGGTCCCTGTCTATTTAGTGTTGTGTATGCTTCTTGTTTCTGTATAGATATGTCTTTCTTTAATTTTGGCAATTTCTTCTAAAATCCAGTTGAAGGACTGGTCGATGCCATTGACCTGAGGTTTTTCTCCTACCTTTATGCATATTATTCATAGATTTTTCTCTTCTTTATGGGTTGCCACATTTTCTGCACATTCTATCCCTGTGCTGTTTAATTTTTTTTCATAATTTTTGCTTGAGTGGTCTAATTTTCCAACTTTGTCTTTTAATTGTGATAGTCTGTTTTATATTTTACTCATTCTGCTGGTAAGACATTCTTCAGTCATTCCTAATATATTTATTCAGTTTTTCAATTCCATTCTCCTTTCAGCTTGAGTTTTATTCAACATTTTTATCTCTTCCAAGATTCCATATTCTCAGTTCCTTATTCTCAACTATCTTTGTCATTTCATTTAGCTATATACTTGTATTTCCTTGAATTTCAATCAGGAATTTACTCTTATACTGAGTTCTTTGAAATCTTTGTTTCTTTGATCTTGTTCATATTTTTTTTTGAGTTCTTTGTCCTGTAGTTCCTCTTCATAGTTCTCATTGTAGAGCACTTGCATAGAATTAGTTAAATTTGATGGGAGTGTATTACCTTGGTTTTTCATATTATTTGTCCTTTTACATTGTGGTCTGGTCAATACCAGGAATGGAATTCCTCTCTACAAGCTATTGGGTATTGACTAGAGAGTTTATAGACTCTCAAACAAAACTGGTCATTGCCCTACTTCTCTTTACCCACCAAAACTGGATGGTAAGGGCCTATTATGGAAGACACAATAAACTTGTGCTGTAGAAAAAATAAGGAGAAATCAACCTGGTGCTGACTTCAGAGCATCATCACTACTGTCTGCAATCCATAGTGCTGAAAGCTGTTGTGAAACTATGAGGAAGAAAAGATAATCACCATCCTTGTGGAACTATGAATCTTGTAAATGCATTGTTCTTTGTTTAATTGTAATTTCTGCTTCCTAGGACAGAGCCCATACCTGATATAGATATCATGTTTAGGAACCTGAGGCTAAATAGGTCATCTATGAATATGAGCTCTATATCAAACATATGCTCCACAAGCTCAGGGATCATGTGGAAGATGAGGTGGAAACAAGAAGAGACAGTGATGGCTGATTACCACAGGAAACAGAGTTTACCGGATATTCAGTTACTCATATAATCTCACAGCAACATGGGCAGCATACACAAGTCTCATGCAAGATCATACCAGAAAAAAATTCCACTGTAACTCAATAAGAAAATCCAATACCACCTAAGGAAATTGTTGGAACAAATAGCTGCTGGGAGCTGAAAAGAAAATTTATTTCAAGTATGGGGCTTATGTCCAGTGATGGACCATACTCAAAGCCATTTGGTGACACAAATTAAACTCTATGTAATAAAATACATTAAATTGGGCAAGGACATTTGGGGAGGTGAAGATAAGGGAGATCTAGATACTATCAAATTTTATTATATGCAACTCACAAAAATGCAATAAAATATATAATTAAATAATTAAATGCATATACTCAGAACCAATCCTATGTGCCTATTTCCATAAATTATGCAAAGTATCAGAATCTACAAAACTATAACAGAGTAATATAATTTGAACCAAATACAAATAATTTAATTATTTATTGACCATTGTAATTTTTGTAGGAACCTGAGGCTAAATACGTCACCCACTAGTTTCCTAGTGGAAGATAATGATCCTCATGGATTATGAAATTTAAAAGATTCTCAATTTTTCCATGGATTTATTTTAACTACACCTTAAGAATTGGAGAGTAAACTTAAAACTTCAAGTTTCAATATTTGGTGAGATGGGTCAGTTGTTAAGTGCCTAGTAGCTCTTACATAGGACCTGAGTTCAGTGTTCAGGCAGCCATGTGGTGGCTAAAAACCATCCATAACGTCAGTTCCATGGGATTCAACAAGGCAAAACAATCATATACAAGATGAAAGGAAAAAAATAATTAGTCAAAAGTATTTAAGATATATCAAAATTGCCTGTAATGCAAAGAAACAAAACCTAGAGTAATATTTAAGCATTAGTTAAGTTTAAAGTGCAAAATTTCACATATTTTATGTTTTATAATTGTTTGCATATGAATACCAGATATTGGCTGCTCATCCAAAGTTGTAATGTGTTCAGTTTAAAAATTAGAAAAAAATATATACACATCAAGATAGTTAAGCATCTTGTAGATTCTAATATATAGAAAATTAGAGTTTTGTACAGGAATTTGTAATACATGACAATCTGTAAAACTTTTTTCCTTGTGTTTACCTAGCCTCTGTGGCTCTTAAAATCTTTCAACTTCCTTTTCTGCAATGCTCTCTGAGTCTTGGGATGCATAAGTTCAATATAGGTGTCTGTTCAGTTATGAGTCAGTCCTCTGCAGCCTCTTGTTCACTATCATTGGCCAGTTTGTGTTAATCATTATCTTTTGAAAAAAATATAGTAAAAAAATAAAAACTCTCTCCTGACAGTTGAAAGATGCATTCATTTTTTACCTCTAGAGGATGCATCGACAATTTGTCATTGAGGGCTAAGCATCTCACAAATATCCTTCGCATTGGGCCAGTTGTAAAACTTTGTGTTAGTCTATATCTGTTGCAAAAAGAAGCATCTTTGATGAATAGTGAGAGGCACAGTGGTCTTTAAATACAAGAATGTATATTTATAATATAGCAAGAATTTACACTTGCCTAGGGATGTGACAAACATTAGGTTTATCTCTTGGTTTTATGACACCTCCAGCCATGTGTATTTGGCTGTTCCAGTATCACACATGTGTACCTTTCCATTGAGTGGGCCTTAATTTCAGATAGACAGTTGTATTTTTCTAGGCCCGACATTGCTGTTTATTAGACTTTAAAATGGGTACAGACAATTGATTTTTCCCCTTGGCAGTCTTCATTACAGTCTCTGATACCATGAGAGCTACCTTTCAGGGAGGAAGCTTCTGGTCAATTTTAACTCCAGTGCTCCAAATCCTCTGAAGGATGGCCTATCTTCTGGAGTAGGGTCTTAACTTCAAATTCTGGGAGAAAATTAATGGCCATGGAAATATTGTCTGTTGTTTCTTAATTATTTAAACACCAAAATATTATTAAATGTAAATCTTTAAATTTACATACACATATTTAAATATATCTGCCACAGAGAACAAAAAGATTAAGGTCATATGCAAATAATGATGACTATGACTAAAACCTTTGATTTGATCCAAGATTTTCTTCCTCAGTGCTTTACTGGCTATTCTTTTTCAATAAAGTGTTCTGTCCTACTAATTACGCAGCTCTATTAATATCACATCTGAGGAATAAGACTTTCTTGTTAGGAAGGGCATTATATTATACTATTTAATACAAAATATGTGGCCCCAGCATGGAAGGACAACTTAGGAAAGAGTCAATGAAAGTTCGAGAAAATGTTTTAATCTTCAAATTGAACTTGCTGTAGGTGATGCTTAACTAATCAGAACATCATTGATTGTTGAAAGTTTAGAATGTTGCAAATCCAGAGTCCAATTACAGTATATCATGGGGAATACTTAGTCCCTAAACTAATCATTCATTGTCCACCATGTTTTGGCCCCAGTATCCCATGGCTAACAGTTAAAGCCTTTTTAAGTGTATTAACTTAAAAAAAAATAGTTGCTAACAACCAAAAGGTTGAATATCATCCAATTTCATATGATGCTTGCATTGACATATTTTTACTTTGCTATAATTCACCTACTTAAAGTTTGCATCAATATATTTAAAAAGTAACAATTTATTAATTTATTCTGTATTATAAAAACTTTATGAAACTGCTCCCACATTGGAACATGGACTTTGTAGTGAGCTAAATACAGATATCCAGACAAATATA
The DNA here is from genome assembly GCA_009823505.1 of Rhizomys pruinosus. Lineage (NCBI taxonomy): Eukaryota > Metazoa > Chordata > Mammalia > Rodentia > Spalacidae > Rhizomys > Rhizomys pruinosus. The sequence continues at coordinate 278,316 of VZQC01006583.1, forward strand.
TATTAAGTATGAATTATCTTAATGCAGAATATATAGCTTAGAGTGCCAAGATTTCACTGTTAATAATACTGTTAACCAAATTACTTCTCTTAAGCAAATGGACTTTTACATTATTGCTTTTCCCAAGTGTATTTTTAGACAATGAATTAATAATGCTTAAAATATTTTCTGAAATTTCAATTCTTAAAATTTTCATATCATTTGTCTAATAGTTGAAAAGTGCTTTTATTTTTAAATGTTAAGTTATGCAAGAAATTTTTGTTGTTATCACTATAATATTGTTAATAATAACTATTTTAAGGTAAGGTTCCATTAACTTTGAATTTTTAGTTTTAAAGGATTATTCCCATATGTATCATTTTTCTTATGGAAAGGGATATTTTGACTAAAAACAAATTGGAATTTATCTCAAAATGAGCAAAATTTCAATTAAAAATTAAGATAAAAGTGTTCTTCCATGTCCAAAATACTAAACAGCATAGACATTTTCTAACTTTATTTAAACTTGCTCCCCAGAATGAGTAATATTACTGCAACACAAAGCTTTGTTTAAAGAATATTTAGAGCACTGTTAGCTTTAAACTTTCTAGAACTTGAAACAATCCTTTTTAACTATGCAAGAACACAGTTTGGCAAGCCTAGGTAAATTACAGGATCATGTGTAATATTTAAAAATGCATTATATTGCAAACAAAAATGTTCCCTCACTTAGTTATAAAGATATAATTAGAAAATTAAATTCCTGAATATTTTGACAATTTGTTATGCATATCATAACGAAGTTATGGCTTTTGTATTAAAGGAATTAATCACTCAGAAAGTGAACTTTCCAAATAAAATTAGAGTGATTCTCAATGGCACTTTTAGTACTTTGTAAAGTTTGTTTCCCAAGTTAATCACATACAGTAACCCAAAACAGCATGGGTGAACTTGATGAAATCTGTGCCTTGACTCCACCCGATAGGTATATATTTGCTTTTTGTGAGACCCATGGGTCAAAAATAAAAACCTAAAATTAAAAAAGGGGGATATAGATAGATATGAAAAACTTTTGTCAAAAAAACCTTGCAATCCAAATCTTAAAACTGATTATGGGAAAGGATTTGTTTGTTCCAACATGCCAGAGTATCACCAATTTAATGGCTGAGAAAGAAAATGCAGCTTTGCAGTGAGTAGGATGTACCAGAAAGTGCCAGCAGAAGGATGGAATCCTCTGGGCATTGAAGGGAAGAAATGTCTCAGATTGCTACAGACATCAGGCCCCTCTCTGGATCCTACTTGTAACAATGATTTTAATGAATCCTAATTGATAGATTATCTTCTAGGTGTGCAAAGGTTTTAATACAAGAGACTTTCTTAACTCTCCCCCATAGAATAAGGAGAAATATGATGATGATGATGAGGTCGTTTCTTCCAGTGTAGATTGGAGCCAGCTGTTATAGAGGTATCTCTTGTAAAAATCGGTAAGTTAATTATTTTTTAAGGTTAAAGTTAAAAACTGCCTTCTTTAATGGGATAATGAGACATAAAGAACTGTGGAAAAGGATTATTCGTCTTATATATCAGAACCAAAATATGCTAAAGTCTCCTTAAGCTACGAACCTTAAGCAAAATATATTAATACAGGAGCTCTGACATCAACTATGGATTACTGTACCAAGGAGATGTTGGCCAGGGGATCCAAGCCCCCACAAAAGGTAAGGCTCCTTGCCTCCAAACGGGATATCTGCAAGGAAGAGAGGCAATAAGGCCCGCTGTTGAAGACCTGATATAAACTGGGAAGATGTATGGAGACGCACTTTCCAAGCATACGGATGGCCTCTGGATGCCAGAGAGTGTTACCAAAGGACTAACCAATAAAGCAAATATGGATCTCCTTGAGTCAAGCCAAAACCCTCCCATCAGCACCAGCTACACCTAATCTGGCCTGGAAATACTGTGCAGCAGTGGCAGCCTTATGTCTGTATATCCCACAAATCTAATTGGCTATTGGCTCTCTCCTTGGAGGAATAACCCACGGCTGATGCCACCCAATGCGTTACCATCCTCTAATGGTTAGGAGCTCGGTTATCTATAAACCACATGCATGACCCTGTCATACTTAACAGAGAAAACGTAATTCATGGATTAACATACCATCCAAACATCTGTGTCTAATACCAATGTAACCTACCATAACAACTAGTAATGTTTAAATTACCTATATATCAATTGCAAGTGCTTCATTAGTCAGGACCGAAAGGCTATTATATTATACTGTTTAAATACCTATATATCTAATTGCATGTGCTTCATTAGAGGATTGAAAGGTTATGCCGTGGACAAGCAGGCAGCCCATGAAAGAAAGCAGCCAGAATTGACCAGAGACCAAGACAACAGCTCCAGAGAAAGTAGACTGTTTTGCATCTCATCCACGTGTGCCCCTTTTCTATGCCTAGGGAACAATCTGCGGAAGAGGAGGCGCAGTAGAATGTAAGGGCTGCGATTGGGGTGAAAGGTGAAACTACAACAATATAGACTGGACACTCATTTGATCAACTTGATTGAACATACAAGCCCCCCATCCCACCCCCCTTGCTGGATGGTGGGACCCATGAGCTGTCTGGGTTTGGGCACAACTGCTCGCAAATTGATTTGACATGAAGGATGCTTGTACTCACAAATTATCACTTATTGTTAAAAAAAAAATGAAAACAAAACAACAAAAAAACCCAGAAAAAAAAAAGAAAACGCTTTCTAGACATTCTGTTTCTTCCTAATATATGACATAATATATACTTGTAATTAATTCATGCTTTCAAACATCCATTTTGAAATCTAGTACATTATTTTATTTTCATAAGATTTCTAATTCTTAGACAAACTGCTTCTGTGTCCCCTTCCTCATTATTTTGTACTGCTTTACAGCCATATGGGAACTGTTTCCTATTTTATTTCTCATTCTCTTTTATTTTTGTACTTACCTTTACCAAATTAATTCTTTAGAATTTAATTAATTAATTAATTTTTGAGGATCCTATAAATGAGTACTATACTTATATAATTTTCACCACTTACCCTCCTCTGTATTCTGACTGCAGATAGATAGGTAGATAGATAGATAATAGATAGATAGATAGATAGATAGATAGATAGATAGATAGATAGATGATAGATATAGATATTTGAACTTATGAACTCATGGTTATAGTTCAAATAAGCAACATAATCATTGGCATATTTCTCACACATCTGGCTTCTCCAATATCTTGGAAGCATCATCCAATACTGAATTCATACTGGTACCGATATGTACATATATTTAGGGGTGATCACTTGGAATTGAATAGATTGTCATATTGCATCCTTTGAGAAAATTGATTATTCTCTCGGCAGCCAGGAATTATCTGTGATTCTTCATCTGAAGATATGGCATTTTTAAAAAAGTATTACTCCCCTTGTTTTTATAATGTTAGTTTATTTGCTAGATAATTCCTTTCATTATATAATTTGCTCCTTCCTGTGCATTGTCTTTTTCAATGTAGAAAAATTTCATTGGGGCACCCTGCCAGAGAGGAGGATGCAGCCAGACCAACCCAATGCTGTCTTGCTGGAGGGCAGAGCCAACGGTCTGTCAGGAGACCCACTGAACGCCCAGCACTGTTTGAGGCTGGCTCCAAGCAAAACTAGATGAGTGCCCAGCAGACCTGACACAACAACCAGTGGACCCAGCTCCTATTCACAACAGATGAGACAGAGCAGCCTGGCATAGACAAGTCCAATCAAGTAAGCTGAACCAAGTGGATCTCTGGGTCTAGCCACCTGTGTCACTGGATCCAGGAAAGCCAGCACAGACAAGCTTAATCAGGTGGAGCTCCAAGACCACCTGGCAGATCACCCAGGAGAGTAGCCTGGCCTAGGCAAACCTAAGCAAGCAGAGCCAGGTGGTACAGGAAGTGAAAGGCAATGAAGAATTTTATAGCCCAACCAGGGGATCTGGTAGACCCATTTTATGTGCTGCAAGGCTCAAACCATCCTGATTCATACCTGTCTGGATTCCTGGAGAAGATTCAGATCATGAGGACAGGAATTAGCTGATCCTTCTAATACATAATCAAAAGTAAGAATCTGAAACTTAGACCAGCCAACCCTTCATGACCAATAAGTCTATGAAGGCATCTGAAGAAAACAGGCAATGTAAACTTTCAAGGCAGAAATTTAAGAAACACTTGAGTTTTTCATAAGAATAAAAAACAAATCTTCATGCCAAAAGCACAACAACAACAACAACAACAAAACATGGAAAAAGCAAAGAATAAATCCAGACCAAACTCTACTATTCCTCAGAAGACTCCTATAATGAGATCTCCCTGGTTATAAAATAGGACACAGATTTTAAAAGAACAATCATAGACATACTTAAAGAAATTAAAGAATATAAAGATCACACAGACAAACAAATCAAAAAAGTAAAGGGAAAATTGAGAAACTCTGATAGGAACTAGAGGGAGAGAATGAGAAAATGGAAGGAACTAAAGGACAAGAAAAACAAACTGTGGAAAGAAATGGAAATACTGACAAGATTCCACATTCCACTCTGTAATGAAAAAGGAAACCTACTACACATAAAAGTTAATCAAAAAATAGGAGAAAATAACAAATTCCAGAAGGAAGTGGACATACTAAAGAAATCACAGGATGATATAAAAAAGGAAATTAAACATTCATCCAGTCAACAGTAAAGGATGGGAGAAAGCTTCAGAAACAGAATGGATAAGTGGAAAATAGACTGTCAAGACTGGAAGATAACATGGAAGAACTAGAATGCTCAAGCAAAGATTATGAAAAATTAAAACAAGAATGGATTAATCAGGAAATATGGGACACCATTAAACGTACAAGCCTCCAAATCATAGGAATAGGGGAAGGGGAAGAATCCCAGGAAAATGGTGTTGACAAGATCTGGAACAGAATTATAGAAGAAAATTTCCTCAATTTGAAAAAAGACATACTATACAAATAAGAGAAGCACGTAGAACACCAGATAGACAAGATCAGAAAAGAAATTATCCACACCATATCAAATTTAAAATATTAGACTTTCAAATCAAAGAGAGAATACTGAAAGCTATACGAGAAACATATGAAAGGAAACCCATGAGAATTACACCTGAACTTTGAATACAAACAATGAAAGCCAGAAGAACATGGCCCAAAGTATCTCCTGTACTAATTGACTATAGAAGCCAATGCAGGTTACTTTACACAGAAGAATGTTGCTTATAGTTGAAGGAGAAAGAAAAAGAAAGATTTCATGACAAATAAGATCAAAGAATATATGTCCAGAGAAACAATATCTTCATAAGATATTCAAAGCAATTCAAAAAACAGAGGAAAGGAGAAACTACCCCCAGCATCTAGAGAGTAATTAACGAAAGTATAACTACAAAAATACAAACATAGAACAATAATGCAAACAGAAAATAAACTGAAAGCAATATACATGTCGAAATAATAACTTTAATCTTTAATGGTCTGAACTCCCTAGTCAAGAGACACAGAGTAGGAAAATGGATAAAGAAACTGAATCCATCTTTTTGCTGTCTACAAGAAACCCATTACACATTCAAGGATAGGCACCAGCTTAAGCTGAAAGTATGGAAAAAATATCCCTCAGTTGACAAATGTGACCTCATTAAACTCAAAAGCTTCTGTACATCAAAAGAAACAATCAAGGAAGTGAAGAGAAATCCCACAGAGTGAGAGGAAACCTTCACCTCAGAATCATCTGACAAAGCATTGATTTCCAGAATATATAAACTACTCAAAAAACAAAGAAGAAAACAAATGACCCACTCAATAGATAGAGCAAAAACCTGAACAGAGACTTCACAAGTGAGGAATTAGAGATGGCTGAGAAACATATTAAGAAGTGTTCAACATCATTTATCATTAAGGAAATGCAAATCAAAACCACTTTACGATATCATCTTACTCCAATAAGACTGGCTAGGATCAAGAAAACAAATGATACCATGTGCCGGAGAGGCTGTGGGGAAAGGGGATCATCCACTGCTAGTGGAAATGTAAACTCCTACAGCCACTATGGAAAGCAGTGTGGAGAACTCTTGGAAGACTTGGAATAAACTTGCCACCCAACCCAGCCATACCACTCCTAGGCATGTATCCTCAAGACTCACCCCACTGCAGAGATACATGCACGGCCATGTTTATTTCAGCTCTCTTCACAATAGCAAGGAGCTGGAACCAACCCAATTCCCCCTCAACTGACGAGTGGATAGAGAAAATGTCGTACATCTACACAATGGAGTTCTATGCAGCAGTAAAGAAAGATGACATCATGAGCTTTTTCAGGAAAATGTCTGGAGCTAGAAGACAATCATGCTGAGATAAGTAACACAGTCCCAGAAAAACAAACGACGAATGGTATCCCTCATCTGTGGATGCTAGTGCCAATTACCTAGTCATAAGTATTTCTTGTTCACCGCCCCTTGAGCTTTTGTCCAAGCAGTTGGGAGTGATGCATATTGGAAACAACAACAACAACAACAACAACAACAAGAGAAAGGACTGCATCAAAGAACTGACTGAAACACTGAACTTCTGCTCAAAACAGTAAACTTCCACATGGAGAATTTTTAGAAAGACTGAGAAAGAGATGAAAAACATGTTTGGCCAAATACATGAGTTTTGCTGGTTAGGGTCAGGGACACAGGTCTAGATTAGATAATCTTGTACAAAATATATATAAGAAATAAAAATAAAAAATAAAATAAAAATAAAATAAAAAAATAAAAAAGCAAGCAGAAAAAGGCAAGCAGAATTTGCCATTCTAATATCAGACAAAATAGACTTCAAAGTAAAACTAATCGGAAGAGACAGAAAGGGTCACTACATTCTTTTCAAAGGAAAAATTAACCATGAAGATTTCACAATAATGAATATATAAGCACCAAATTCTGGTGCCACAAAATGTATAAACACAATTCTGCAGGACCTCAAGATATAGATTAATCTCAGCACACTAGCGGGAAATTTCCATACCCTACTGAACCCTTTGGACACGTCACCTGGACACAGAATAAAGGAAGAGACATCTGAGCTGAACAATATCATGCAGCAAATGGACCTAACAGAGATCTACTGAATATTCCACCCAAACACCAAAGAATATACTTTCTATTCAGCACTGCATGGAACATTCTCCAAAATGACAACAAACTGGGACACAGGAAAAAAAAGAAAGAAACTTCAACAAATACAAAAGGATTGAAATAATTCCATGTAGGCTATCTGACCACAGTTCAGTAAAGCTCAATAGCAACACCAGAATTAGCCCTACTATCTACCAGAGTACATGGAGTTTAAACAGCACACATAGGAACAATAATTGGGTCAAGGAAGAAATAAAGAAAGAAATGCATTCCTGCAACAATTAAAAAGCCAATGCAACAAAACACAGCCTATGGGATACTCGAAAAGCAGTCCTAAGAGGGAAATTTATATACCTAGAGAAAGCACAAATAAACAATCTAACACTGCAGCTAAAAACATTTGAAAGACAACAACAAATGAATCCTAAACCAGACAGACAAAGTGAAATAACAAAAATCAGAACAGAGATCAATGAAATAGAAAAAAATATATAAAACAATGCAAAAAATTAATCTCGAACCTGGTTCTTTTAAAGGATAAACAAGAAAGACAGGCCTCTAGCCTAGTTAACCAAAAGAAATAAAGACCAACTCCAAATCAATAAAATTTGGGATGAACAGGGAAAAGCCACTGCAGTCAAGGAAAAGATAGAGACAATCATATGAGAATAGTTCAAAAACTTATATTTTACTAAATTTGACAATGTAAGAGAAATGGATAAATATCTGAAATTCTGGAAATCATCAAAATTTAACCAGGAATAGATTATAACCATAAATAAACCCATCACATATGAGAAATCAAAACAATAATTCAGAATCTTCTAGGAAAAAAAAAAAAAAAGCAAGCCCAGGCCCAGGTGGATTTATGGCAGAATTCTATAATAGACTTGAAGAGGACTTACACCATTATTACTCAAACTGTTCAAAAGTATAGAAACAGAAGGAAATCTTCTAATTTATTCTGTGAAGCCAACATCCCTCTAATACCAAAACCAGAAAATTATATAACCAAAAAAGAAAAGCATAGACCCATGAACATGAGGCAAGAATTCTCAAAAATGCTTGCAAATTTCATAAAGACCAACATCAAAAAGATCATCCATAAAGACCAACTTGGCTTCATACCGGAGATGCAGGGATGTTTGAACATTCATAAATCATTAAATATTATAAAGCACATAAATGGAGAGAAAGACAAAAAAAAAAAAAAACCACATGGCCATCTCAATATATGTAGAAAATGCCTTTGACAAAATCCAGCATGCTTTCATGTTTAAAGTCTAGAGGGAATTGGACTGGGGGAAACATCCTCCAAAATAATCAAAGCCATATTCAGCAAACCCACATCCAAAATCATCTAAATCCATAAAATTTAGAAGCATTCCCCTTAAAGTCAGGAACCCAGCAAGGCTGCCACCTATCTCCACTCCTTTTCTCTATAGTATTTGAAATGCTTGCTAGAGAAATAAGACACGAAAGGGAAATCAAAGGAATACAAATTGGGGAAAAAAGGAGGTCGAACTATCCATTTTTGCAGATGATATGATTGTTTACCTAAGAGATGATAAAAACTCCACCAGAAAAATTCTAGACATGATTATGAGTTTCAGTAAAGTGGCTGGATACAAAATTAATCTAGAAAAGATCAGCAGCAGCAACAAGCAATTGAGAAGGGATAGAAGGAGACAGTCCCACTCACAATAGCCTCAAAAATACCTTAGACTGAACCTAAGACACCAAAGACTGTCTACAATGAAAATGTTAAACTCCTGAAGAAGGAAATTTAAGAAGACACCAGAAGATGTAAATACCTCTCATGATCATGGGTTGGAAAAGTTAATATAATAAATATGTCCATCCTACCCAAATTAAAATACAGATTCAATGTAATCCCAATTAAAATCCCCATGAGTTTCTTCACAGACTTAGAAATAAACATTCTTAAATTCATATGGAAAAACAAAATATCCAGAATATCCAAAGCCACCTTGAGCAAAATGTGCAAAACAACCGGGACCACTATACCATACTTCAAAATATATTCCAGGGTTATATTCATAAAAACAGCCTGATACTTGCAAAAAACAGGGTGATAGATCAATGGGAAAAATTGAAGATCCAAACTTGAGCACATACAATTTCATCTACCTCATATTTCACAAAAGGGACAAGAAGACTCAACGGAGAAAAAAAATGTTCAGCAAATGATTTTGGCAAAACTGGAAAACCACTTGTAGAAGAATAAAATTAAACCCTACATGTCACCCTTTACAAAAATCAACTCCAAATGACTCAAATACCACAATATGAAACCCAAATCTCTGAAAAGGATAGATGAAAATGCTCACAGTAACCTACAAGAGATAGGCATAAGAAGAGACTTTATTTTTTAACATAATACCTTTATTGCTGTTTTGTGCATTTCAGACATCATTTTTCAGTCTAGTTTAGATATACTCCCCTTTCCCTCCCCCCTCCCTACTCCAGATCATTCATTCTGCCATAAATGTCCTGCATCTTTCTCTCAGTCTTTTTAAATTTTTTTTTTTTCTCTGCAAAGGTTTATTGTTTGGGGCAGAATTTAACTATATCAATCTGTTCTTTGACCAAGTCCTGATGTACTTGTGGCTCCCTCCCATTTGTATTGATCCAAAATATGCATATATAAACATTATATGTACCAGAATTATGTTCTCCAGGAACGAACTTTTTTTTTTTTTTTTGAGATAGGGTCTCCCTGTAGCCCCAACTGTCCTGGAACTCACTCTGTAGACCAGGCTGGCCTTGAACTCACAAAGATCCTCCTGCCTCTGCCTCCCAAGTGCTAGGATTAAAGGTGTGTGCCACCACGCAAGGCAGGAACAAACTTATGTTAACTCCAGAATATGTTTAGGAGTTCACATTTTTAACCTTTAATTTTATGTTATTTTAAAATATGTCTATATTATACCTTCCACCCATATACATTAATTTCTACAGTGGTTGTATGAGTTTACATTCCCACCAGCAGTGGTTGAGTGTTCCCCTTTCTCCACAAATGTTTCCAGCATTTGGTGTCTTTTGTGTTCTTGATCTTAGCCAGTCTTATTGCAGTGAGATATCTTAGAGTGGTCTTAGTTTACATTTCCTTAATTATTAAGGATGCTGACCACTTTTTAAGATGTTTCACAGCCATCTTTATTTTTCCAATCTGTGAAGAAACTCTGGGGATTTTAAATGGGATTACATTGAATATGTATATTAACTTGGTTAGAATGGACATCTTTATTATATTATTTTTTCCAATCCATGAGCACGGGTGTTTTCTCCAACTTTTGATGTCTTTTTCAATCTCCTTCTTCAGGGGTTTAAATTTTCTGTTTTAGAGATCACTGGTGTCTTTGGTTAGAATTTCCCCCAGGTATATTTTTAGGCTATTGTCAGTGGGAAGGTCTGCTTATATTCCTTCTCCCGTTGCTTGTTGTTGGTATAAAGAAAGGCTACTGACCCGCTTGCGGGTGGCACGGGAGGGCAACGGAGGGAGCAAGGCCCCTGGAGTGTGTGTGCAGCCCACGGACAATTAAAAAAGAAATGATAGTAAATGCATTCATGGCTTTGGCCTAGAAAACAATAACTCATTTTGTAACCAATATAGTCTGAGAATGTTTGACTTTAAAATTAAGTCTTCCAAACAATTACTGTGTGCATGATGCTGCCATGTTAAGCTTCCTAGTTGGCATGGATGCTTTCCTCTCTGTAAGGCATTACACTAGCTTTTGTATGCAACTATTTTATAGGAGTAGATCTTCATTCTTTCCTTTCAGAAGGATTCACTTAGCTGGATGAACCGTTGCTATGAGGTCATCTTTACTATCTTTCTAATGTAGAAGGAACTGCCTCTCTTGAACAGCACTAATTTTCATTGCAATTATTAGTTCTTTTCCATCTCATAACTTATTGCAATCTTAAGATTTTTAATTGTTTTTTTTTTCTTTCAAAACCTCACCTTTTCATTTTGTTTTATCTCAGGTGTGCTGGATAGGTTTAGTGTCAACTTGACACACCTGGGTTGAGGGAGCCTCAATTGTAATATTGGCTCAGTTGGCTGTGACTATGTCTGTGGAGTATTGTCTTGATTGTTGAGCAGTGTTGGAGGGCCCAGCTCACCGTGGGTGGTGCCACCCCTGGGCAGGATGTTGTGTACAGTATAAGAAAGCAGGCTGGGTATGGTTCAAGAGAGCAAAGCAGTAAGAAGCATTCTTCCGTGGCCTATGCTTCAGCTCCTGCCTCCATGTTACTGCCCTGAGTTTCTAACTTGGGTTTCCTGGGAGACGAACTGTGACCCAGGAGATGTGAACTGGATAAACCCTTTCCTCCTGAAGTTGGTGTTGGTAAGAGTGTTTTGTCACAGCAATTGAAAAGAAACTATGTGTTGCTCTTTTTCTCTGAAGTCCTGAATATTGGCAAGAAGTAACAACTGTGTCTCAGAATCAACATTATACTCTCTTAGAATTTCTTCCACAGTAGAAATTAGACTATTGCCTATTGATTGTGTTCAGACAATTTCTTACTACATGGGCAGAATCCAGCCAGAGCATTTGTCAAAATATTACAGAAATTACCTCAAGACCATTTGCTTATATATTCCTATTGCCATCTGATAATTAATGAGGTGGGTCTCCAATGTCCATATTACTCTTGACACAACCACCTTCTAAATCCTCTACAGAGGCTCACTAAGATTAGCTTAGAAGTTTCAATGGGTTTTTAGTACAAAGTTCCAAAATGTTCTGCATTATTTGAAAAACTATATTCTTTTCGGCAATATCATATTTCTGGTACTAATATCTGAATTAGATATTTTCCCTTGTCTAGCATAAAATATATTAACCTAAGTATTATATTATTTTGGCTCATGGTTCAAGAGTGCAGGAATTTATTAGATCATGATATACAGACAAAGTATTATGGCTGGAGCTGGACTTTGCCTAATGCTTGAACGTGGTTGGTTATATTACCATTCATACAAAGGGATCAGATTTATCATATTTTATCTGCATTCAGGTAGTAATGAGATAGAGTAACAATCTAATTGTGACAAAACCCCAGCCTTGTCCCAGTGACATAGTGTCCCAGGAAGTCTCCACTTCCTAAAGGTTCCATAAGTCCTATAAACAGCACCAGCAATGGGGGAGTGTGTTTTCAAATACATGAGCATATGGGGGATAGTTCTCATTCAAGCAATCATACTCAGTGATTGTGTTAGTTCTATCATTATGATTTCAAAGTTTCCATTAAATGCATATGCATAAGTTCCACATATACTATAATTTAGAAATGGATTATCTATTTTTATCATATTCTACAAATTATTATAAAATTTATTTAATTTGAGACCTCCATAGTATCACATAATTTATGATTAATTACTATACACACATGCAAAGTCATAAAACAATGTGATCTGCTTTGGATATTTCTGTAAATTGACCTATTCATTCACCTTTTTTCATCACTGATCATATCAGTGAGCACAAAAACTAGAATTCTGTTTATTATTTTCCATTCCTATAGATCATATTCCAAAATCTTCATTCTTCTCCCTTTGTGAGTGCGATATGCTTTGTTTCAACTTGTGTTGATGCACAGGCCTGTAATGTAAGCTCAATAAAGCTATACCAGATTATAATTTGAAATATTGCTTGGGATACAAATGTTCAAAGGCAAAATGATATAGAATTTTGTGGTAGTAGAGCAATTGTCATGCAGATATGCAGCAGAGTTCATACTCCAGTAAGCATACAAACAGAAACTGAAACAAAAATATTATATTTTTGTCAAAAAATATGATATAAAAGTCATAAATTCTGACTGCAAAAGGATTTTAATTTTGCATAAGATGAGCATTAAGATTTCAAGAAACTTTTCTGGGCAGTAAGACTATCTCAGAGGTCTTTCAGGATGAGCTGGTTGATGTATATTTGATTGAGGATTTCCTGCTTTGCAAACACCCCCAGGTCCCTGGTAGCATAAGTAAGATTTGTGGATTTTTTTCTTCATATTTTATTAGTATTCTCATATCTTGTATTTGACAACCTGATGCCCCTCAGTAAGCACAAAAATACAATCTCATCTTTAGGGAAAATTTCATGGATGGAGTTTGAAACTCTTCAAACACATGTAACCTAAAGGAAACTACATTTATTTAAATTACAAATTTAAATTTCATTTTGTACTCTAAGAGAAACCAATCTATCTTCCTTGGAAAACAAAGAAAGTGAACTGGATAAGATGAAATAAACATTTGAATGTGATGTTCCTGTCTAAAACTCTTGTTTTAGGAGTCCCAAAAAATCAGTTTCTCTAATAAAAATGTCTGATATGAATGGGTTTAGCTTCAGTAATTTTTACATGGCCTGAAATATTACATGTGGTTTCTACAGAAAGCTTGACTAAGTCATGAGGAAAAATTTTGAGATGTACTTTTTTGTGATGGAATTGAGTGAGATCATTAGCAATTACATATTGCTTCAACAGCATACAAACTTGAAACTTACTTCAGGGTATGAAGTAGAAAAATATATTTTCTTGTCATGAAAAATATAAAATCATGTTTAAATTTTTAATATATTTATTTATTGTGTGTTGTGGGGAAATATACATATTATGGGATTTATGTGGAGGTAATTGGATAATTTGAAGATATTGGTTCTCTCCTTCCATAATGTGTGTCCCAAGAAACAAAATTGGATCCAGATCACAGGGGAATGGGTCATTTCCTGATAAACCATTTTGCTGCCCCCAAACACATTATGTTTTGACTATGTAATTGCTAATATGAATAAATTCTATTAAATAAAATTGAATTTTAAGCTTATAGCCTCTGTTTTGTCAGTTTTCTTGACTTTAAAAAATTAGCAAACATATTCAACTTGTAAACAGAAATAGATTTTTTTTTTGCATCTTGTTTTGAATGTTTCAGTTCATAATGAAATACCTCCATTCTTGGCCTATAGCAAGGCAGCCTGTGGTGATTCAACAACAGGTCTCACAAACACTGTTAATATCACTGGCAGAAATACAGGAAAAGAAGAACAATCTGTGGTCCCATAATTTCCTTTGAGAATAAAGTACCAATAAGGTAAACGTCAAAATATGTCCCAGGTCCTAAATTCTATCACATCTTATAACAAGCACAATGAGGAAAAATCCCTATAGTATTTGGGTTTCTTAAGCTAATGAGAGACATTTATATCCAAACTACATGAAGTTGAAGAATGTGTGGTAATGAAGAAGAAACATGGTATTGTGTCTTCTGGCATCCAGAAGATTATTCAGAATCCTCCTTCAAAGTAGGATTTCTTGACTATTCCTCACAAATAATCTAATGAATTGTGAGTTCAAAGCAACAGTGGGATTTATGAAGAAAAATATTGACTATAATTATGAGCATGGGTGGTAAGAAAAGAGCAGGAAGACATAGAAAAATAGTAGTAAATCATTCGAGTGAGAATGCATTGATCAAAAATAATCAGTCTCTTAATAATAACGAAATAATAAGCTTTGATAAATTTTAAGGTGATAATACTCAAAGTATTTAAAGGATTAAGTTTTGAAAAATTTTATTACTGTTATTCCTATCTAAGCAACTCATTCCTTAGTAAATGGGATTAAAACATGGATTTTGAGATCCACCATATATGTTTATAGACTAATAAGATAAAAAATCTGTATCATAAGATCTAAGTAATCCTTTTATTATTTTTAAATAAAATATTGTTACTAGTGTTTTGTGTGCTTCATACATCATTTCTCAGTCCAATTTAGACACACTCCCTTTTCCATGCCCCCCCACCCCACCCCAGTTCATGCATTCTGTCATACATGTGTTGCATCTTTTTCGCCATCTTTTTTTTTTTTTTTTTTTTTTTGTCTTTTTCGAACAGGGTTTCCTTGTAGCTCCAGCTGTCCTGGAAATCACTCTGTAGACCAGGCTGGCCTTGAAAGCTAAAAAAAAAAAAAAAAAAACCTGAAAGATGCAGGACAGTGATGGCAGAATACATGATCTGGGATGGGGTGGGGGTGGGGGGAAGGTAAAGGGAAATAGCCTGATCGAATTGGAAAATGATGTCAAAATGCACAAACCACAATAAAATTAAATTAAAAAAAATCTCTNATTTAAATAATGTCTTCCAAACTTCACTATACTAAACAGTTTTGTAATTTTCTGCTTTTGATCTTACTGTTACACTAAGAACAAGTGCATGTTAGTTATGGTTCTTAGTTGAAACACCTGAATTATATCTGTGGAGTTTAAGAAAAACAGTTTTTAGGAGAAATATATTAGCACACTTCAATAGACAAGGTGTTTTGTCCTTCCTGTCAAATACACCAGAATTATGTGGATTTAGGAGACAAGATGTACACAGAAAAATGCCCCCCCCGGCAAAAAAAAAAAAAAAGAAGGAGAGGCCATGGCTCCTTTCAGCCAATATAGGAGCGATCAAGGGTTTTGGGGCCTAGCCGCTGAAAATGAGGGAAACCATAACTGTCATTTGGATTTTGTGATTGTGTTACTTGACTTACCATACCACTTCCAGTTCTAATAAATTTACCTACAAAATTGCATCACGTAGTCTTTCCTTATTGCTGGTAATTCCTTCGCCTAAAATATTGTGATTAGAATCAATCAGCAATGGAGCATCGATTTTTTTTTATTTTTTTTTTATTCTTGTATATGTATGAATGAATTATTGCGATGTCGGTCGTAACTAAAGTTCATTTGTGCAACCGTGGAGGTCAGAAGAGAATGTCAGTATTCCCCAGACCTGGAGTAATAGACGTATTTAGTCAGACTCACATGGGGTGCTGGGGATCGAACCCAGGTCGCCTCTGCAAGACAGTCGGTGGCTCTAATAACCTGGGCGAGGCCATCTCTATAGCCCCAGAGCATTCGATTTATGTGATCTCAGCAAGCATGGGGGATTTTCACCATTCATGTTCCTTGTAATTTTCTTTATATTGTTAATAGCTTTAGTTTGTTATCAGACTGAAAATATTTATGACATTAATTTATATCAGTTTTTAAATTAATATTAAAGAAACAAGGTTTTGTTTTTAATGCATATTTTAAATAACAAAGTACATGTAACATGTTGAGAATATGTTGGTTGTTAGTTTTTAAATGGAAACGTTTTTTGTTGCACTTTAGTTGACTTCATATTTAGTTCTTTGTACTATTTATATTCTATGGTTTAAGTTTTTGTTTAACTTGTTTGAGAACTTTCTCCAATATATTGTGATTGTATTCCATTACAATGCTCAGCCATCCTTCTCGCATCCACCCCCCTTCGTCTATCTCCCAAATCTGACTTTCTTTTTTCGTACGACCCATTGTATCTGGGTCATACTCCCCTGGACTATGTATTAGTTTTGGTCACTTCCCGGAAGTGTAGTCACCCTACTAGGGGTGGTGGTCATACTTTTAGTTTTTTAAAGTTTTTATTAAATTTTTTGTTTTCATACATAAATATTTCAGCAACATTTTTTAAAGAAGGTCTCATATCTCATAAAGATATGAGACCTCACAAATCAAAGGGAAAATACAAGTCATAACTTAATAAAGGCTTGTACTTATAATTCGTAAAGAACCTTACCACTCAGTTATGAAAAGGTCAAGGCCTGTAAAATGGCTCAGGGGAGTAAAGGTGTTCGTTGACAAGGTTGATGTTAAGTGTCACTTTTCTGTTGCTGTGATAAAGCACCATGACCAAGGAACTATAAAAGGATAGAGTTTATTTGTGCTTACGAATTGGCTTCCAGGAATAAGGCCATTGTTGGTGGGGGAGCAGGCAGCTGGAATCTGGAGCAGAGCCGAGGGTCACTCTCGCAAAGACACAGGAAGCAGAGAGAGAGACTGTGACCCGAGAGCTTTTGTTAAGCTCACTAAGCCTGCCCCAGGATCACACGTTCTTCCAGCAGCACGCACGCACACCCCAAGACCTCCACAAAAACAGTGCCACAACTGGGAGAACAAACGTCTGAATACCATAGAGACGTAGGGGACACCATTCAGACCACCACAGTCGCCTCCTGGGCCCCCATAGGCTCTGACCAAATAAAAGGCAAAATGCATTCAGTCCACCCCCAAAAATCCCATAGTCTCCACCAGTTTAAGCCATTCAAAAGTCCACGGTCAGAAGTCTTTCTGAGACGCACGGCAATTCTCCGTAACTGTAAGCTTCCTGTAAAAATCAAAGCAATTACATACTGCCTGTGTACAGTGGAACCGAATACACATTCCCATTTTCCAAAAGGGTAGGAATAGAGGCATAGTGAGGAAATAGCGGACCAAAACAAGACCAAAAACACAGCAGGAGCAAAACACCAAGTCCAGTAGCTCTATGTGTGCGAACTTCTGGGACTGACTGTCAAAAGGGCTTATATGGCTCAGACTCTTCCAGCTTTGCTTGCAACATACATTCTCTTTCTTAGCCTGGTACCACTCACCTGTGTGCAGCTCTCTTGGTAAATATCTCACAGGTCGGCATCTCGAAGGTCTTCTTCGGGTCCGTTCTTGCTGCCAACCAGGACTTCATTCACAGCTTCATGCAAATGGCCTATCAGGGTCTCTTTATGAAGGGAGCCCTGCTGCACTCTGCATGACCTTGGCAAGCTCGCTGAAACCATGGAGAGAGAAAACCGATGACCCCTTCTCTCACTCGTGCAAAACTTCATTCCTCTAAAGCCAGCACCACGTGAAGAAATTGCCAAATCTGGCTGCAATTTGGGATGGAATCCTTCGTCATCTTTAACCACAGTTTTGCAATTTTTTCTCCTGCCCTGACTTGTTGGGGTAAAAACGCTTTCAGTATTGTTTGCTTTGACAAAAGCTGGAGGATTGCTGGTTGTGGTCTTGCCCTGAAGAACTGATTCTTTTAGTTTCGTTGTAAATCTCCAGGTCTCTCCGTTACATTCTTTAATCTGTTTATGAAAGAGAGCCTCTCCTTCACAAGCCTTGGCCACACCTTTAAGCTTCCTAGTTACTTTTTCAGATCCAAACTGTACATCTGCATTTCCTTCTGGCCCCATTTGCTCGTTTTCACTGTAGATTGTATAATATTACACAATTAAAGTACCACACCACCTTTTCTACATTAGGCTGGCTTGAAATATGCCTCTGCCAAAGACTCAGTCATGCATTTTCAACTATTGCATCAGCAAGCATTTGGGAGTGTGGCAACTGCTGCCAGCTTTTATCAAATACCTGGTTGCCTGCCCGAGGTCTTTATCCGCCTCTGGAACCACATCTTTGCAGCAATTCTTCTTCCGCAGGCCTCCACTAGAATGTGCCTTAAGATCGTGCTACAGTGACACATTCACTCCAGCATGGCCACACACCCCAATACCTCCAAAAACAGTCGCCAACAACTGAGACAAACGTCTTGAATACTAGAAGCCTATGTTTGGACACGTGTTCACACCCACCACAGTTGACACCTGAGTTTCATCCTCAAGTTGATCCCTGCATGAAGAAATAATAAGTAATTCCACCAGGCAATGTTGCACGGATGCCCTTCAACAGTTGAAAAGTATGAATTAAAAATAATGCACTTTAATAATCCTGTTAAAATTCCATATACAATAAAATGTGACTCTTTTTTCATACAGCTTAAGGCTATACCTCTAAAATCACTCCTAGTGATTTAGTGATTTCCCTAGTACTAAAATCACTCCTAGTGTGGAGCGATTTTAGTGCTAGGGAAAAGAAACATTTTCCTTCAAGTTTAGTTAGGGTAGGTACAATACCGACTAAAATACTATGGACTAACTGGCACAAGACTTGATATCCGCCCATGACTTGAAGGTAAGAATCTTTGCTCGGAATGTATATGGCATAATTCAGACATAGGACTTTAATGGAGTGGGTACTGAACAGGAACTGACTATAGAAGACTTCCCCAGAAGATCTGCTAACTCAATCCTTCAAGACCTGCTCAAAAGTAGAGAAAGCAGTCCCTGCACAGTCTTAGATGTAAGACTGTATCCACAACCTATGCGTGCACACAAACTATAACTGTGCGTCCCAATTGAGTGCACTTTTATTCTTGGAAGTAATGAGTAGCAATTAAAGTTTAGTAGTATCCATCGGGTGATTTCCTACCTAATGAAGGGAAATCATATGTGATACTCTAAACATAGCAAACTAGACATGGCTTGAGTGGTTATATGCTATAAAATATTACCTACTTCCACAGACGAAAGTAATTACTTTTTACTTTGTGGTGAGCTTTTGTGAGAACAGAGTCTCCGTAGGCCCAGTCTGTGCCATAGAACTCACTGTTGTAGACCAGGCTTGGCCTTGAAACGACGAACCCCCTACCTCGCCTCTGTCTCTCCATAGTGCGGGATTAAAGGCATTACCAGTCACAGGCCTATAATGCTGTAACATTATGATTACAGAGAAGATATACTGGTCACCATCGTCACAAAGAACTCCATTTTTATTTCAAATGCAGATTATGATTCCAAAGCCCCTGGTCAAAACACAGGTAATTAAGTGACTGTGAGAAGCCCAGCCCTAAGTACACAACTACATTAAACCTCTACACCTTAGGATCAGGAAACATACACAGAATTGAGATGTTTGAGAAGGGAAGAGCCACAGGGACAAGAAAACAGCTGCAGTTAGTGGTAATTAGGGACAAGCTAGGGACATTGTCCAATGAAATCTCCACAGTATGGGAGCCTAATGTGATCTGCATAATGGCAAATCGATTGATCTGGCATGGTAGAGGGGGAAATGTCACATGCCCCCACCCCAAGATGAATTGCAACAGACAATAGGGAGATGCTAAAGGAGGAAGAATCAGTTTACACCAGAGATTAACTCCCTTAGAGGATACTTAATCCAAAAATGCATCCTAAAGACAAGTAAACCTAACAACATTAAATGGACTTAGTGTGTTAATATATTACATATGTATATGCATATGTAAATGGTATATGTATATAACGATCAGATTTCTCCATATATTTTAATATAGCCAGTATGCCTGTAAAATAAAATAATCAAGAGGACAAGAAATGAAGTCAACAGACATGGGAGGAGCTGTTTCTAAAACAGGGTGGATAATGTAATGTCAATACTCATTGTGTTAATAAAACTCAAAAAATCCTAATAAAATAATTATCGTCATATTTACTGAAGTGTGGGTATAGTTTACATCAATACTATTCAGATTTTAGGAAAAAGTGTCTCTATGAAATTTACACCTAAATTGGTAGAGCTGGAAACACCTTCTGAATTTGGTATCCCAGGCCCAAGAAGTCAATTATCAGTCATTTTCTCTTATTTGTGGATCATAGCTTTGACCTCAATTGTTATTTTGTGGTGTTCATTTAGAATACCAATAAGAGTAAACAAATAGTATTGGGTTCCTATCTTTCAGGGAGGAATTTATAAATAGGAAGGAAGATAGAACACAGTAGTTAATGAGAATAAATATAAGTAGAAACCAGGGGAGGTGAACCTATCTTGGTGCATTGAAAACCCCCAAGCCCTGCCCTGGCGGCTTGGTATCCAACCGGAAACCTCCCACCTTCAGGGATCCAGCATGGTGTGGGCGAACTAGACACGTGGCCTGCAGGTAAACAGGGCCAAAGCAGCCAAATGGACTCAAATTAGCAAACCTCCACACAACACTTAAAGCTGCAGTTCTGAGGATCGGTAAGAGGTGCTCAGTCTGCACTGCCACATTGACCAAAACCAGCCAACCAAACAAAGAAATAAACAAAAAGCAAATCAAATGCCAAACACACAAAGAGTAAAACAACATGTTTAAAGCTCATAATCCACATATACGAACTCTAACACAACCCATACAAAAGGATTTAGTACAAGAGATCTCCCTGGAAAGAAACCAAGATACGTCCTCCAGAAGAACAGTTGTAGATGTATAAAAGAAATCAAATATAAAGAACAAATCATAGAACTAATAGGAGAGAATGGGACAAACTCAAGAAGGAACATAGAGTGAGATAATGAAAGCAGTAGAAAAGAACTAAAGGGGGAAAAAAAAAAAGAAAATGACAGACGCCAGAAGGAAGTTGGAAACACTGAGAAGATCCCAGCTTAAATGAAAAAAGAAACTGGACAAACAAAGCAAGGAGCTATAAGAGAAAAGACAGCTCCAGATGGAAGTGGAGATCTCTGAAGAATCACAGGATGAAATGAAAAAGGAAACTGATTATTCATCTAATCAACAAGAAAGGAAATGGGGTAAAAAGCCTCAGAAGCAGAAGGAAGAAACAGAAAAAAGAATAACAGACCTGCTTGATAACACAGAGCAAGTAGAATGCTCAAGTAAATATAGGTATGGCGAAAAATTTTTAAAAAATAGGAACAACCGAAAGTTGGAGACATTAATGAAAAGAACCAAATATCTGCATCAAGTGCACAGAGTAAGGAGAAGAATCCCAATACAACTCTATTGACCAGTCCACATTATAATAGAAGAAAATTTCCCCCAAACTGAAAAATGACAAGCCATAAAATACAAGAAGCACATAGAATACGTAAATACACAAGACCAGAAAAGAAATTCATCCATGCCATATAATTGTTAAAATCTAGATGCTCAAAGCAAAGATAAAATAGGAAAACCACAAGAGAAGAACAACAATTACATATAACAGAATCACAGCTGACTTCTCAGTGCAAACTATGAAAAGAAGAAGAATGTGGACAAAGATATCCCAGGCTAAACAACTTTAGGATTGCCAACCCAGGCTACTATACTACAGCAAAAGGAATTAAGATGAAGGGATAATAAAAAATCTTCATGACATAAACAGGATGAAAGAAACATGTGTAAAAACCAACGCTTTGGAAAATACTTGATACCATTCAATGAAGGAGAGGAAAGGAGAAACTATACCAAGTCAATTAAAGAGAGAATTAGCAAAAGCATAATAGAGTAAATGCAAACCTAGACACAGAATGCAAACAAAACACAAGGTGAAAGGAAGATACAGCACACCTCTGAAGAAAGACTTAAATGATTAATGGGTTTTGTAACTGACCAATCAAAAGTCAAGACTGGGAATGGATAGAGAAAGAGAATCCTTCGATATGCTGTCTACCCACTCACACCTCAAGGACAGACCGCTTACCTTAGAAGTGAAAAGTTGAACAAAAAAAAAAAAACATTCTAAGCAAATGTACAAAAGAAACCACAGTAGCTGTCTAATATCATACAAAACAGAACACTCAGAGTACAATTAATGCAGAAGAGACAAAGAGTGCCATTACACATTCCTTGATCAAAGGAACAATTCACCATGAAAGACTTCACAATGTACCAAACACTGGTGCAACCTAACTGTATAAGCATTATTGCATGACTTCAAGAAGACAAGATTAGCGGGGTATGGTGGTGGCACGCCTTTTAATCTAAGTACTTGGGAGGCAGAGGCAGGCGGATCTTTGTGAGTTCAAGGCCAGCCGGTCCTACAGAATGAGTTCCAGGACAGCTGGGGTCGTACATGGAGAGCTGTCTCGAAAAGACCAAACAAAGAACAAAGAACAAAACAAAAACAAAAACAAAACAAAACAAACGAAAATCGCAGCACCTATAGTATGGGGGACTTCAATACAGCCCACAGTGCCATTAGATAGATCCCAGACAAAAAATAAATAAATAAACAGAAGATTATGGAACTGAACAATACAATGCACCAAATGGATCTCACAACATCTACAGAATATTCCACCCAAACACCAGAAAATATACTTTCTACTCAGCACCTCACAGAACATCTCCAAAATCGCCCTATAACAAACCACACAAAAATTCAACAATACAAAAGGACTTGAAATTATTCACTCTTAACCACAGGCAATAAGAATAATGAACACCAGAATAAGCCCACAAGGGACAAGAACAACTGGAGACTAAAGAACATCATTCACTGAATGATGAATGAGGTTCAGGGAAGAAAAGGTGAATAAAAGTATTCATATAACTGTACGAAAAAAAAATTACAACACAATCAAGCCTGGGGATACTCTAAAGCAGTCTTAAGAGGAAAATTTATAGCCGTAAGTGCAACATCAGAAAAACCAGGCGGAACAAATAAATGATCCAACATTGCCAACTAAAAACCTTGAGAAACACAACAAATGATTCTAAACCAAGATGGAAAAGCCCTCCCTGCTCATGGATTGGAAAAAGAAATATATAGTAATAAAGTTATTTTACCCAAATTGATATACAGATTCAATGCAATCCCAATCAAATACCCCATGATGTTTCTTCCAGACTTGGAAAAAAATCCTTAAATTCACATGGAAACACAAAGACCCAAATAGCTAAAGCAACCTGAATAAAAGACAATACATGGTTTATCATAACCAGATTCAATTATTTTACAATCTAGTTATAAAGGCAGTTGTGGCACAAAATCAGGCAGTTGACCAGTGACAAATTAAAGATCCAAACGAGCTTATACAATTTCAGCCACCTCATATTAGACAAAGGGGCAAAAAAAAAGCTCAATGGAGGAAGGATAGCATCTTCACTAAGGTGTTGGCATAACTGGATCACCACTTTAGAAGAATAAAACTAACCCTACATCTCTCCATGTACAAAAACAACTCCGAATGGATAAAGACCTCAATGTGAACCAAACCCAGAAATGAAGACGAAAACTTGGGTAGTAACTACAGAATAGATGTAGGAAATACCTTCTAAATAAGAGAGCAGCTGCACAAAAGTAAGGTCAACACTTGACAAATGGAGGGACCTTATTACACTCAAGAGGTTCTGTACAGGAAAAGAAGAACCAAGGAAGTGAATAGAAAAACCTACAGAGTTGGAGGAAACCTTCACAGTGATACATCTAATACAGGCATTAATTCCAAAGTGTATAAGCGTACTCAAAAAACATATGAAAACCATTGACCTACTCAAAAAAATGGAGTAAAGAGCTGAACAGAGACTTCACAATGGGCAAGTTAAGATGGCTATCTTAAAAGGTGTTGGTTCAACTTGGGGCTGGAGAGATGGCGTACGGTTAAGAGCGCGCAACGCTCTTAAGAGAGACCTGGGTTTGATCCCCAGCACCCACATGTTGGGGAGAACCAATCTTAACTCCAGTTCCAGGGGAAAATCCAACACCCTCTCTGACCTCTGTGCATTGCACACATGGGTGGCACAAATCTACATGCAGACGTACATTCATACCATACAAAAATAAATTTAAAAAAAGGGTTCAACATTGCTAATAATTAGGAAATGCATAAATCCACCTTAATATTTCATCTCATCAACTAAGACTATCTTATCCAGAAAACAAAGGAGTACAATGTGGAGAGATTGTGGGGGAAGGTGAATACCTCATCTCACTGCTGGTGGAATGCAATCCCATACAACTCCTATGGAAGCACTATGGAGAACTATCAAGAAAGTGAAAATGCGCCTACCACCTGACCCATTCATCCACTCCTGGCTATATACCTACAAGACTCATCCTATTGCAGAGACACAGCACATCTATGTTTATTTCAGCTTGCTTCACAATAGCAAAGAGGGGAAGCAATCCAAGTGTCCCTCAAGTGACGAATAGATAGAGAAAATGTGGTACATCTACACATGCGGTTGTACGCATTGGTAAAGAAAGATGACATCATGAACTTGCAGGTAAATGGTTGGAAACTTTAAACCATTATGCTAAGTGAAGTAGAAGTCCCAGAAAAAAAAACAATTAATGGTATCCTTCATTGTGGATGTAGCACCAATCCCTAGTTGAAAGTCAAAGCTGAGGAATGTTAATGTTATATTTTTTTATCGGAAGACAACTATGCTGCGAGAAATGTGAATTCCTTAACAGGCTCTGAATTAACCTGACATTTTATTTTCAGACTTTATAACTGTAGTAAATGTATGGAGGGTATGTATTCTCATATATAAAAGTAATTAAAAATTAAAGGGAAAAATATGAACTCCAATATATTTTGGAATCAGTCAGTTTATTTTTATAAGTACATAATTTTGCTAATGTGAATATTTATATAATATAATATGATATATATATATAGATATATTAGCACACACTTTGGAGCCATTACAAGTTGGAAACAACAACGACAAAAGACGGGATCAAAGAACTGACTGAACAGTTACTTCTGACAATCAATAAATTGAGATAAAAAACTTTAAAAGGGTGGAGAAATTCCAGGTGTGGTGGTGTCACGCCTTTAATCCTAGCACTCCAGGGGCAGAGGCAGGTAGATTTTTGTGATTTCTAATTTTTTTTTTTTTTTGGATTTAGATTTTTATTTTTTAGTCATTGTTGTGGTTATTAGGCCTCAAAGCTGGGATTGGACCCACTTAAGCATCTCATCAGCCCTAACATGAAAATTTTATGATCATTGAATTAAACTTAAAAATCATTGAAGTGAAATGTTCAGTAAGTGTGGATGAAAACTAGAATGAGCATAGACTAAAAGAAATCATGAAATTTGCAGAAAAGTATATCTCTCACCACTCATCAAAGAAGCTTCTTTTTTAAAGTATTTTATTAAAGTTTTGTGCATTTCATATAACATTTCCTAATCAAATCCAGACCCATTCCCCCTTCTGTGCCCCCCACCCCACCAGAGCTCATGCATTCTGCCATGCCTGTCTTGCATCTTTTTCTCAGTCTTTTTTAGAATTTTTGATGCAGAAGTTTACTGTTTCAGTCAGTTCTTCAAGGCAGTCTTTTTTGTTGTTGTTGTTCCCTCTAATTTGTATTGCTCCAAAATATGCATATATATATATATATATCACATATAGCAAAATTATGACTTTTAAAAATAAACTGCTGATTCCAAAATATATTGAGTTCATATTTTTCCCTTTAATTTTATATTACTTTTATATATGAATACATACCCTCCATACATTTACTACAGTTATAAAGTCTGAAAATAAATGGTCAGTTAATTCCAGAGCCTGTTAAGGAATTCACATTCTAGCAGCATAGTTGTCTTCAGATAAAAGGAAATATAACATTAACATTCCTCAGCTTGACTTTCAACTAGGGATTTGGTGCTATCATCCACAAATGAAGGATACCATTAATTGTTTGTTTTTCTGGGACTTCTACTTCACTTAGCATAATGGTTTCAAGTTCCAACCATTTACCTGCAAAGTTCATGATGTCATCTTTCTTTACCAATGCGTACAATGCCAATGTGTAGATGTACCACATTTTCTCTATCTATTCGTCACTTGAGGGACACTTGGATTGCTTCCAGCTCTTTGCTATTGTGAAGCAAGCTGAAATAAACATAGATGTGCTTGTGTCTCTGCAATAGGATGAGTCTTGTAGGTATATAGCCAGGAGTGGTATGACTGGGTCAGGTGGTAGGCGCATTTTCACTTTCTTGATAGTTCTCCATAGTGCTTTCCATAGGAGTTGTATGGGATTGCATTTCCACCAGCAGTGGATGAGTATAACCCTTTCCCGACAATCTCTCCAGCATTTGATACCCTTTATTTTCTGGATAATAGATAGTCTTATTGGAGTGAGATGAAATCTTAAGGTGGATTTATTTGCATTTCCTTAATTATTAGCAATGTTGAACCCTTTTTTTTAAATTTATTTTTGTATGTGTATGAATGTACTGTCTGCATGTAGATTTGTGCACCCATGTTGTGCAATGCCACAGAGGTCAGAAGAGGGTGTTGGATTCCCCTGGAACTGGAGTTAAGATGGTTCTCCGCCAACATGTGGGTGCTGGGGATCAAACCCAGGTCCTCTGTAAGAGCGGTTGGCGCTCTTAACTGCTACGCCATCTCTCCAGCCCCAATGTTGAACACCTTTTAAGATAGCCATCCTTTACTTGCCCATTTGTGAAGTCTCTGTTCAGCTCTTTACTCCATTTTTTGAGTAGGTCAATGGTTTTCTTCATATGTTTTTTGAGTAGCTTATACACTTTGGATATTAATGCTGTATTAGATGTATCACTGGTGAAGGTTTCCTCCAACTCTGTAGGTTTTCTATTCACTTCCTTGATTCTTTCTTTTTCTGTACAGAACCTCTTGAGTGTAATAAGGTCCCATTTGTCAATTGTTGACCTTATTATTTGTGCAGCTGCTATCTTATTTAGAAAGTATTTTCCTACATCTATGTCTTGTAGGTTACTACCAAAGTTTTCGTCTATCATTTTCTGAGGTTTTGGGTTCACATTGAGGTCTTTGATCCATTCGGAGTTGTTTTTGTACATGGTGAGATGTAGGGTTTAGTTTTATTCTTCTAAAAGTGGTGATCCAGTTATGCCAACACTATTAGCTGAAGATGCTATCCTTCCTCCATTGAGCTTTTTTTTTGCCCCTTTGTCTAATATGAGGTGGCTGAAATTGTATAAGCTCGTTTGGATCTTTAATCTTGTTCCATTTGTCAACAGCTCTGTTTTTGTGCCAGTCTTTATGACTATAGTAATATAGTTTGAAGTCTGGTAAAGTAATCACCATGTATTGCACTTTTCTGTCAGGGTTGCTTTAGCTATTTGGGGTCTTTTGTGTTTCCATGTGAATTTAAGGATTTTTTTCCAAGTCTGGGAAGAAAATCATGGGTATTTTGATTGGGATTGCATTGAATCTGTATATCAATTTGGGTAAAATTAACGTTTATACTATATTAATTTTTCCAATCCATGAGCATGGGAGGGGCTTTCCATCTGTTGGTTTAGAATTCATTTGTTGTTGTTTCTCAAGTGTTTTTAGTTGCAATGTTGGATCATTTATTTGTTCCCTGCCTGTTTTTCTGATGTGACCACTTACGGCTATAAATTTTCCTCTTAAGACTGCTTTTAGAGTATCCCACAGGCTTGATTGTGTTGTAATTTTTTTTTCGTTCAGTTATATGAATACTTTTATTTCACCCTTTATTTCTTCCCTGACCCATTCATCATTCAGGATGATGTTCTTTAGTCTCCATGTGTTCTTGTCCCTTGTAGGGCTTATTCTGGTGTTCATATTGAGCTTTATTGCACTGTGGTCTGATAGAATGCATGAAATAATTTCAGTCCTTTTGTATTTGTTGAGATTTCTTGTGTGTTGTGTATAGGGTCGATTTTGGAGAATGTTCTGTGAGGTGCTGAGTAGAAAGTATATTTTCTGGTGTTTGGGTGGAATATTCTGTAGATGTTTGTGAGATCCATTGGTGCATTGTATTGTTCAGTTCCAATATCTTTCTGTTTATTTATTTATTTTTTGTCCTGTGGATCTATCTAATGGGCACTGTGGGGTATTGAAGTCCCCCCATTATTAGTGTGCTGGGATTAATCTGTTTTGTTTTGTTTTGTTTTTGTTTTTGTTTTTGTTTTTGTTTTTGTTTGGTCTTTTCGAGACAGAGTCTCCCTGTAGCCCCAGCTGTCCTGGAACTCATTCTGTAGACCAGGCTGGCCTTGAACTCACAAAGATCCGCCTGCCTCTGCCTCCCAAGTACTAGGATTAAAGGCGTGCACCACCATACCCCGCTAATCTGTTTTTTGAAGTCATGCAGAATAATGCTTATACAGTTAGGTGCACCAGTGTTTGGTACATTGTGAAGTCTTCATGGTGAATTGTTCCTTTGATAAGGATGTAATGGCCCTCTTTGTCTCTTCTGATTAATTGTACTCTGAGGTCTGTTTTGTATGATATTAGAATAGCTACTGTTGGTTGTTTCTTGGTACCATTTGCTTAGAATGTTTTTTTTTTTTTTTCAACTTTTCACTCTAAGGTAGAGTCTGTCCTTGAGGGTGAGATGGGTAGACAGCATATAGAAGGATTCTCTTTCTTAATCCATTCTCCCAGTCTATGACTTTTGATTGGTCAGTTTAAACCATTAATATTTAAGGCTATTCTTCAGAGGTGTGTGTTCCTTCCTTTCACCTTGTGTTTTTGTTTGCATTCTTGGTCTAGGTTTGCATTTACTCTATTATGCTTTTGCTAATTTCTCTCTTTAATTGCTTAGGTATAGTTTCTCCTTTCCTCTCCTTCATTGAATGGTATCAAGTATTTTCCAAAGCGTTGGTTTTTTTACACATGTATTCTTTCATCCTGTTTATGTCATGAAAGATTTTTATTTATCCTTCATCTATAATTCACATTTTTGCTGAGTATAGTAGCCTGGGTTGGCACTAAAGTTGTTTAGCACTGCGAATACTTTGGTCCACATTCTTCTTGCTTTCATAGTTTGCACTGAGAAGTCAGCTGTGATTTCAATAAGTTGTTTTTCTCTTGTGGTTTTCAGTATTTTATCTTTGCTTTGAGCATCTAGAATTTTAACAATTATATGGCTTATAGAATTTCTTTTCTGGTCTTGTGTATTTAGTATTCTATGTGCTTCTTGTATTTTTATGGGCTTGTAATTTTTCAGTTTGGGGAAATTTTCTTCTATTATAATGTGGACTGGTCAATAGAGTTGTATTGGGATTCTTCTCCTTACTCTGGCACTTTGATGCAGATATTTGGTCTTTTCATAATGTCTCACATTTCCTGGTTGTTCCACTATTTTTTTTAAATTTTTCATAATATATACTTGAGCATTCTACTTGCTCTGTGTTATCAAGCAGGTCTGTTATTCTTTTTTTCTGTTTCTTCCATTCTGCTTCTGAGGCTTTTTTCCCATCCTTTCTTGTTGATTAGATGAATAATCAGTTTCCTTTTTCATTTCATCCTGTGATTTCTTCAGTGATTCCACTTCATTCTGGAGCCTGTCTTTCTCTTCTTATAGCTCCTTGCTTTGTTTGTCCAGTTTCTTTTTTCATTTAAGCTGGGATCTCTTCAGTGTTTCCACTTCCTTCTGGAGTCTGTCATTTTCTCCCTTTAGTTCTTTCTACTGCTTTTCATTATCTCACTCTAGGTCCTTCTTGAGTTTTTCATTCTCTCCCATTAGTTCTCTGATTTGTTCTTTATATTTTTGATTTCTTTATATACATCTACAACTGTTCTTCTGAGGACTGTATCTTGGTTTCTTTCCAGGGAGATCTCATTGTATAAATCTTTTGTAGGGTTGGTAGAGTTCAATGTGGATTATGAGCTTTAAACATGTTGTTTTTATCTTTGTGTGTTTGGCATTTGAATTTGCTTTTTGTTTATTTATTTGTTTGGTTGGCTGGTTTTTGGTGCCTCAATGTTGGCAGTGCAGACTGAGCCTCTTAGATC
Organism: Rhizomys pruinosus; assembly: GCA_009823505.1. NCBI lineage: Eukaryota > Metazoa > Chordata > Mammalia > Rodentia > Spalacidae > Rhizomys > Rhizomys pruinosus. The sequence goes on from VZQC01006583.1 coordinate 308,653, forward strand.
CTCAGACTGCAGCTTGAAGTGTGTGTGTGGAGGTTTGCTAATTTGAGCCAGTTTGGTGCTTTGGCCCTGTTTACCTGCAGGCCACGTGTCTATGTTCGCCCACACCATGCTGGATCCCTGAAGGTGGGAGGTTTCCGGTTGGTACCAAGCCTCCAAGGGCAGGGCTTGGGGGTTTTCAATGCACCAAGATAGGTTCACCTCCCCTGGTTTCTACTTCACATTTATTCTTTAAACTACTGTGTTCTATCTTCCTTCCATTTTAAATTCCTCCCTTGAAAGATAGGACCCATTACTAATTTGTTGTACTCTTATTGGTATTCTAAATGAAACACAAATAACTAATGAGTCAAGACTATGATCCACAAATAAGAGAAAATGACTGATAATTGACTTCTTGGGCCTGGGATACCAAATTCAGAAGGTGTTTCCAGCTCTACCAATTTAGGTGTAAATTTCATAGAGACACTTTTTCCTAAAATCTGAATAGTATTGATGTAAATATACCACACTTCAGTAAATATGAGATAATTTTATTTTATTAGATTTTTTTGAGTATTTCACACATGAGTATTGACATTACATTATCCCCCCTGTTTTAGAAACAGCTCCTCCCATGTCTGTTGACTTCATTTCTTGTCCTCTTGATTATTATTTTTACAGGATACATGGCTAATAAAATATATGTGTAGAATATATGTATATATACATATACATTTACATATGCATATACATATGTACTATATAACACACTAAGTCCATTTAATGTTGTTAGCGTTTACTTGTCTTTAAGGATGCATTTTTGGGATTAAGTATCCTCTAAGGGAGTTAATCTCTGGTGTAAGCTGATTCTTCCTCCTTTAGCATCTCCCTATTGTCTGTTGCAATTCATCTTGGGGTGGGGGCATGTGACATTTCCCCCTCTACCATGCCAGATCAATCGATTTGCCATTATGCAGATCACATTAGGCTCCCATACTGTGGAGATTTCATTGGACAATGTCCCTAGCTTGTCCCTAATACACTAACTAGCAGCTGTTTTCTTGTCCCTGTGGCTCTTCCCTTCTAAACATCCTCAATTCTGTGATGTTTCCTGATCCTTAGGTGTAGAGGTTTAATTGTAGTTGTGTCACTTAGGGCTGGGCTTCTCACAGTCACTTAATTACCTGTGTTTTGACCAGCTTTGGAATAATAATCTGCATTTGAAATAAAATGGAGTTCTTTGACGAATGGTGACCAGTATACTTGTCTGTAAATATAATGTTACAGCATTATAGGCCTGGACTGGTACATGCCTTTAATCCCAGCACTAGGGAGACAGAGGCAGGTAGGTGGGTCTGTGAGTTCAAGGCCAGCCTGGTCTACACAGTGAGTTATAGGACAGCTGGGGCTACAGGGAGACTCTGTCTCAAAAAGACCAAAAAAATAAAAAGTAATTACTTTCGTCTGTGGAAGTAGGTAATATTTTATAGCATATAACCACTCAAGCCATGTCTAGTTTGCTATGTTTAGAGTATCACATATGATTTCCCTGTCATTAGGTAGGGAAATCACATGTGATACTCTAAACTTTAATTGCCTACTCATTACTTCCAAGATAAAAGTGCCACTATTGGACCAACAGAGTTAATTTTGTGCCATTTGCTGTTGTGGTTCACAGGGTTTACACCTGGAAAGGATCATTGACTGGTTTCCTCTATTGACAGGTTTCATAGGATTTTCAGATCTTCTGGGAGGAGTCTTCCATATCAGTTCCTGTTCAGTAACTCCAAGTCCTATGTCTGAAATATGCCATATTTTCAGCAAAGATTCTTACCTTCAAGTCATGGCAGGATATCAAGTCTTGTGACAGTAGTCCATAGTATTTTAGTAGTGTATTGTACTACCCTAACTAAAACTTGAAGGAAATGTTTCTTTTCCCTAGCACTAAAATCGCTCCACACTAGGAGTGATTTTAGTACTAGGGAAATCACTAAATCACTAGGAGTGATTTTAGAGGTATAGCCTACAGCTGTATGAAAAGAGTCACATTTTATTGTATATGGAATGTTTAACAGGATTATTAAAGTGCATTATTTTTAATCATCTTTTCATCTGTTGAAGGGCATCTAGACAACTTGCTGGAATTACTTCTCTCATTTCTTCATGAGGATCCTGAGGATGAAACTCAGGTGTCAACTGTGGTGGTTTGAACAAGTGTCCCCCATAGGCTCTAGGTATTCAGACGTTTGTCTCCAGTTGGTGGCGCTGTTTTTGGAGGTCTTGGGGTGTGTGGCCCTGCTGGAGGAAGTGTGTCACTGTAAGCAGAGCTTAAAGGGCCATTCTAGTGGAGGCCTGGAAGCAAGCATTGCTGCAAAAGATGTGGTTCCAGAGGAGGATAAAGACCTAGGCAGCAACCAGGATATTTTGATAAAGAGTCTGGCAGCAGTTTGCCCACATCCCAAATGCTTGCCTGATGCTAAGTTGAAAAGCAATGGACTGATGTCTTTGGCAGAGGATATTTCAAGACAGCCTAATGTAGAAATGGTGGTGTGGCTTTTAATGGTGAATATTATACAGATCTACAGTGAAAAAGAGCAAATGGGGCAGAAGGAAATGCAGAATGTACAGTTTGGATCGGAAAAGTACACTAGGAAGATTAAAGGTGTGGCCAAGGCTTGTGAAGGAGAGGCTCTCTTTCATAAGGAGACTAAACTGATTAAGGAGAGACCTGGAGATTTACAAGTAAACAAAAGAATCAGTACCTTCAGGGCAAGACCACACCCAGCTAATCCTCCAGCTTTTGAAAGAAAAATACTGAAAGCGTTTTCTACCCCAACAAGTCCAGGGCAGAGAAAAATTGCAAATGTGGTTAAAGTAGGAGAGATTCCATCCTGAACGTGCAGCCAGATTTGGCAATTTCATTCACGTGGTGCTGGCTTTAGAGGAATGAAGTTTGCAAGAGTAAAGGGGTCATCGGTTTTTCCTCCATGGTTTCAGAGAGCTGCCAAGGTCATGCAGAGTGCAGCAGGGGTGTCCCTGCATAAAGTAGACCCTGATAGGCCATTGCATGAAGCTGTGAATGTGAAGTCTGGTTGGCAGCAGAGACCCCAAGAAGACATTCGAGATGCCAGACCTGTGAGATATTTGCCAAGGAAAGCTGCATACAGGTAGTGGTACCAGGCTAAGAAAGAGATGTATGTTGCAAGCAAAGCTGGAAGAGCTGAGCCATCTAAGCCCTTTGGAAGTCAAGTCCCAGAAGTCGCACATAGAGCTACTGGACTTGGTTTTTGCCCTGCTGGTTTTTGGTCTTGTTTTGGTCCGGTATTTCCTCACTATGCCTCTATTCCTCCCTTCTGGAATGGGAATGTGTATTCGGTTCCACTGTACATTAGGAGTTTGTAATTTGCCTTTTGATTTTACAGGAGCTTACAGTTAGGAGATTGGCCTGAGTCTCAGAAGAGACTTTGGACTGTGGACTTTTGAATGACATTGAAACTGGTGGAGACTATGGTGACTTTTGGGGTTGGACTGAATGCATTTTGCACTTTATATGGTCAGGAGCCTATGGGGGCCAGGGAGTGGAATGTGGTGGTTTGAATGAGTGTCTCCCATAGGCTCTAGGTATTCAAACGTTTGTCTCCAGTTAGTGGCACTGTTTTTGGAGGTCTTGGGGTGTGTGGCCATGCTGGAAGAAGTGTATCACCGGGGGCAGGCTTAGTGAGCTTAACAAGCCTCGTGGTCTACAGTTGCTCTCTCTCTGCTTCCTGTGATCTTTGCGAGATGTGACCCTCAGGTTCTTGCTCCAGATCCAGCTGCCATGCTTCCCACCACAATGGACTCTAATTCCCTGGAACCATCATTCGTAAGCACAAATAAACTCTTCCTTTTATAAGTTCCTTGGTCATGGTGCTTTATCACAGCAACAGAAAAGTGACTAATACATCAACCTTGTCAACGAACACCTTTACTCACTGAGCCATTTTACAGGCCTTGAACCTTTTCATAACTGAGTGGTAAGGTTCTTTACGAATTATAAGTACAAGCCTTTATTAAGTTATGACTTGTATTTTCCCTTTGATTTGTGAGGTCTCATATCTTTATGAGATATGAGACCTTCTTTAAAAAATTGCTGAAAATTTATGTATGAAACATAAAAATTTAATAAAAAATTAAAAAATAAAAGAGTATGACCAACCCCTAGTAGGTTGACTACACTTCAGGGAATGGACCAAAAACTAATACATAGTACCAGGGGAATATGACCCAGATACAATGGGCTTAAGAAAAAGAAGTCATGAATTTTGGGAGATAGAGAAGTGGGAGTGGATCTGAGAAGAGATGGATGAGCATGTAATGGAAAATCAAACTATATTGGATGAAATTCTCAAACAATTAAAAAATACTTAAAAATAATGAATAAAATAGTAAAAAGAACTAAATATGAATCAATAAATGCAAAAACGTGTTTCAATTTAAAAACTAACAAAACATATTCTCAACATAGTTACAGTATCTTTGTTATTAAAATATGCATTAAAAACCTATGTTTCTTAAGATTAATTTACCTGATATAAATTAATTCATAAATACAGTCTGATACAAACTAAAGCTATTAACAAATAAAGAAAATTAAAGGAACATGAGAGGTGAAAATACCCCCTGCTCTTGCTGAGAATCAATAAATCGAATGCTCTGGGGCTATAGAGATGGCCTAGCGGTTAAGAGCACCGACTGCTCTTGCAGAGGACCTGGGTTCGATCCCCAGCACCCACATGGCAGCTGAAAACCGTCTTTTACTCCAGTTCCGGGGGAATCTGATGCCCTCTTCTGACCTCCACGGTATTGCACGACATGGGTGTACAAACCTGCATGCAGACAGGACATTCATACACATACAAGAATAAAAAAAATAAAAAAAAATCTGATGCTCCATGCTTATTGATTCTAATCACAATATCTAGGCGAAGGAATTACCAGCAATAAGGAAAGACTACGTGATGAATTTTGTAGGTAAATTTATAGAACTGGAAGCTGGTATGGTAAGTCAAGTAACACAATCACAAAATCCAATGAAGTATGGTTTCCCTCATTTTCAGAGGCTAGCCCCAAACCCTGATCGTCTATATTTGGCTGAAAGGAGCCACTGGCCTCTCCTTTTTTTTTTTTTTTTTGCAGTGGGGGGAGATTTTTCTGTCATCTTGTATCCTAAATCCACATAATTCTGGTGTATTTGACAGGAAGGACAAAACACCTTGTCTATTGAAGTGTGCTAATATATTTCTCCTAAAAACTGTTTTGCTTAAACTCCACAGATATAATTCAGGTGTTTCAACTAAGAACCATAACTAACATGCACTTGTTCTTAGTGTAACAGTAAGATCAAAAGCAGAAAATTACAAAACTGTTTAGTATAGTGAAGTTTGGAAGAACATTATTTTAAATTAAATATAATGGGTTGAATAGTTTATTTAATTTCTCAAGCTTACTGGAGTGGTTGTTCTTTCTTAGAGACAATATGTACATTTTCTATAGTTCCAGGGAAAAAAAAAGACATGAATTTAGTAACTTAGAAGAACAGAAATTTGTTATATTTCATATCTGATGCTCAAAAGAGCAAAGTCAGTCTCACGGGACTAAAGTCTTGGTAAGGAACGCTGTATTCTTGCCCTGATTCTGCTTATGCCAGTTTAATTCCAATTTGTTTTCAATCTCATGAAGCTACTTATAGTGCTTACCTCATTGCATAATTATTTAGTTGTCAAACTGGAATGTATCAGGTCAACTTTTCTCATTACATTGCTGTAATTTCCTCTTCTATTTCCTCATTTCAGAAGCATTAGATTCTATCAATTTTCCCTTCCTGAATTCAAAGTAACTTTCATATTTTCAAGGCAACTTAAAGAAACATTATTCCTGATGCAAATTTAGCAATGAAAATAACATAATTTTAGGTTATATGGATAAAACTATAGATAGCTCTTGTGTATATCATTATTCTACTTATAAAATTAAGCATTACAAAATTATAATATCTGTATGTGATTAGATGCTACAGAAAAAGCAGTAAATATAAGACAGGCTAGAAAATATTTTTTGGTCATCCATACCAAATATTTATATTAATTCCAAAAATATGTTTTCTTAGAGTAAAATCAGGTCATACAAATTTTTATGAATTACATTTTAAGTGTTTCAATAGTTTTTAAAAAATACGTTAAATGGTAATTTATAATTTTGCAATTATTCCAATCAAAGTAACAGAGCCAGAAGTTTTAGAAAAGATGAGATTTTTATGACTTGCCTGCTTATTAAAAATTGCTTCCTTTAATTTAACATCAAACACACAGATTCCATATAAGGTATTTTACTATCATTGGAAAATTAAAATAAAGTGAAAAAACAAAATCAATGTAGGCAACTATTTTAATATATTGCATTGGATATTAAAAGGATATGGTGGGTGAACAAATTTGAATCTGAACATTACATATACATATATACAAATTATGTTATAAGACACATTGCAGAATTATACAAACTTTAATAACAGCCATTCAATTATCTTAATGATTTTTAAATGGAATTTCATGTTTTTTCTTTAATTTAACTTAGTCAAAAATTAGAAAATAATGACTATATCTCTTTTATTTGTTTTTATAATCCTCTTTCTATAATGTTTAATAATTCAGCCTATTTAAAAGACACAGGAAAATGTGATCATTACTAAAAAATGAAACTATGTAATTAGCAGTAATTTCTTTATTAAATGTTTTTATTATTTATTTATTATTTTTATGTGTATGAGTGTACTGTCTGCATGTAGATTGGTGCTCCCATGTCATGAAATGCTGCAGAGGTCAGAAGAGGGCGTCGGATTCCCTTGGAACTGGAGTTACAGATGGTTCTTAGCCACCATGTGGGTGTTGGGAATCAAACCTGGACCCTATGCAAGAGTAGTGGGCTCTCTTAACTGCTGAGCCATCTCTCCAGCCCCATAGTAGTATTAATTTCTAAGAAGGATGACTAGTCGGGCGTGGTGGTGCACGCCTTTAATCCTAGCATTTGGGAGGCAGAGGCAGGCAGATCTTTGTGAGTTCAAGGCCAGCCTGGTATACAGAGTGAGTTCCAGGCCAGGTGGGGCTATAGGGAGACCCTGTCTCAAAAAGAAAAAAAAAAAAAAAAAAAAAAAAAAAAAAAAAAAAAAAGGAAGGATGGCTATTATTTTTACATTTTGATAAAAAGCCTTAACTCATGTTAAAGTGCTAAGAATTAATAAAATAATTTCGGAAAATACTCTATACATTTTATAATGTTGATAACCAAAGTTACCATATTGATCAGCATGGAAATATAGGCCATGGATGAAGTTGTATCATGAAAGTCATGAAAATAATATTGGAAAGATGGCTCAGTATTTAAGAGAGCTGGCTGCAAATGCAGAGGAACTGGGTTTGATTCCCAGCATTCACATGATGGCTAACAACTATCTCTAACTTCAGTTTCCTTGGATGCCACCATCTTCTTGCCTGTTCAGACATTGAATGTCACAGGTAAACTCATGCAGACAGATCACTCATAAACACAGTAAAATGAATGGGTGAATGTATAAATGAGTAAATAAAGGAATAAGCAAACAAACAAACAAACAAATAAATAAATGACCAGCACCCAGAAGTCCCAGCTCAGATTCCAGACAGGTGTACAGAGTCAGTGAGGTTCTGTTGAGGCAAGAGAAGAGAATGAAAAACCCAAGAAGGATTTAGAGGGAGATAAACACAAACAGTGGAAAGAACTAAGGTGAGAAATTGAAAAACTCAAGAAGGACCTAGAGGGAGAAAATGACAAACTGCAGAAGAAACTGGAAACACTGAAAAGATCCCAGGCCAAAATGAAAAAAAGAAAATGACCAATGAACCAAGGAGGTACAAGAGGAGAATGAAAGGCTCAAGACTGAAGTGGAAAATCTAAAGAAATCACAAGATGAAATGAAAAATGATATTGGACATCAAGCTAACAACCAGGAAAGTATGGTTAGAAGCCTCAGAAGCAGAATGGGAGAAGCAGGAAAAAGAATATCAGACCTGCTGGATAATATGGAAAACTAGGATAATATGGAAAAACTAGAATGCTCAAGTAAAGGTTATGAAAAATTAAAAAAAAAGGTGGAGCAACCAGGAAATGTGGGACACTATGAAAAGACCAATCCTCCACATCATACGTATAGAGGAAGGAGAAGAATCCCAAGACAACACTATTGACCAGATCCTCAACAGGATAACAGAAGAAAAATTCCCCAAACTGAAAAGAGACAATCCCTTACAAATATAAGAAGCACAAAAAACACTGAATAGACAGGACCAGAAAAGAAACTCACCATGCCATATAATTGTTAAAACACTAGATGCCCAAAACAAAGACAAAATACTGAAAGCCACAAGAGAAAAACAACAAGTTACATATAAGGAGAAACCCATCAGAATTACAGCTGACTTCTCAGTCCAAACTATGAAAGCTAGAAGAAAGTGTACGAAATTATTCCCTGTGCTAAACAACTTTGGTGCCAACCCAAACTACTATATCCAGCAAAAAAAAAAAAAAAAAAAAAAAAAAAAAAAAAAAGTTATAGTTGAAGGAGAAAGAAAAAATATTTCACAACATGAACAAGATGAAAGAATACATGTCTAAGAAACCAACACCAGAATATCCTCTAAGCAATCCAAAGAAGAGAGGAAAGGAGCAACAATCCCTAAGCAATTAAAGACAGAAAAAACAAAAGCATAATAGAGTAAATAGAATCCTAGACCAAGAATGAAAACAAAAAAATAAGATGAAAGGAAGCAATGCACATCTCTCAATATTAACCTTAAACACTAATTGTCTAAACTCCCCAATCAAAAGACATAGACTGGGAGAAAGGATTAGGAAACAGAATCCTTCTATATGCAGTCTACAAAAAAACCATGTCACCCTCAAAGACAGACACCACCTTTGAGTGAAATGATGGAAAAAATATTCCAAGCAAATGGTACCAAAAAACAAGCCCTAGTGGCTATTCTAATATCAGAGAAAATAGATTTCAAAGTAAAACTAATCAGAAGAGACAAAGAGGGCCATTACGTCCATGTCAAAGGAACAATTAACTATGAAGAGTTCACAATCCTTAATGTCTATGCACCAAGCTCTAGTGCACCTAACTTTATAAAAACTACTCTGAAGAACCTCAAGACACAGATTAATCCTAAAACACTAATAGTGGGAGATTTCAACACCCCACTGAGCCCCTTGGATAGATAAACTGGACAAAAAAGAAACAGAGACTTCAGAACTGAACAATACAATACACCAAATGGACCTCACAGATATCTACAGAATATTCCACCCAAACACCAGAGAAAATACTTTTTACTCAGCACCTCATGGAACATTCTCCAAAATGGAGCACATCTGGGGGCACAAAAGAAATCTCAACAAATACAAAAGGATTGAAATTATTGCATGCATTCTATCAGACCATAGTGCAATAAAGCTCAATATGAACACCAGAATAAGCCGAACTATCTAGAGCAACACATGGAGACTAAACAATACAATCCTATGTAATGAATTGTTCAGGGAAGAAATAAAGAATGAAATAAAACTATTCATGGAACTGAAGGAAAAAGACAACACAACAATACAAAACTTGTGGGATATTTTAAAAGCAGTCTTGAGAGGGAAATTTATAGCCCTAAGTGTCTCCCTCCCCCAAAAAAACAGAAAGGGAACAAATAAACGATCTAACACTGAAGCTAAAACACTTGAGAGACAACAACAAATGAACCCTAAACCCACAAAACAGGAAGAAATCACAAAAATCAGAGCAGAAATCAATGAAGTAGAAGCAAAGAAAACAATACATAGAATCAACGAATCCAAAACCTGGCTCTTTGAAAGATAAATAAATAGACAGACCTCTAGCCCAGTTAACCAAAAATAAATAAATAAATAAATAAATAAATAAATAAATAAATAAATAAAAAAGAGCAACTCCAAATCAATAGTATTCCTGATGAAAGGAGAAACTTCACCACAGACAAAGAAAATAAAAGATCTAGAGAACCATGAGGGAATACTTCAAAAACCTATGCTCCACTAAATTTGAAAACCTGAGAGAAATGGATGAATATTTGAAATCCTGGAAACCAACACATCTTAACTAAGAAGGGATTGACAGTTTAAACTGACCCATACTATTTGACAAAATTGATGATGTAATTAAAAAAAAAAAAAAACTCCCAGCTAAAAGAAGCCCTGGTCCAGATGGATTTAGAGTTGAATTCTAAAAAACATTTAAAAAGGTCCTACAATGACACTACTACTCAATCTGTTCAGAAGGATACAAACAGGGAATTTTCCCAAATTCCTTCTATGAAGCCAGCATCACCCTAATACCAAAACCAGGCAAAGATACAACCCCCCCCAAAAAAAGCTATAGATCCATCTCATTTTTGAACATAGTTGCAAAAATTCTCAACAAAATACTTGAAATTGCATATATACCCGCATCAAAAAGATCATCCATCATGACCAAGTTGGATTCATACCAGAGATGCAGGGATGGTTCAATATACATAAATCAATAAATAATATAAAACACATAAATGGACTAAAAGACAAAAACCACAAGATCGTCTCAATTGATACAGAAAAAGCCTTTGACAAGATCCAGCATCCCTTCATGTCTAAAGTCCTAGAGGGAATCAGACTGAAGGGAACATTCCTCAACATGTTAAAAGATATATAGAGCAAACCCATTGCCACTATCACACCAAATGGAGAAAAACTGGAACCATTTCCCTTAAAGGCGGGAACCCACTAAGGTTGCCTCTTATCGCCATGCGACTTCTCTTTAATATAGTGCTGTAAACACATGCTAGTGCAATAAGACAAGAGAAGGAAATTAAAGGGGTACTAATCGGAAAAGAAGAAGGTAAGCTACCCCTTTTTGCAGATAACATGATAGTTTACCTAAGGGATGCTAAAATCTCCACCAGAAACCTCTAAGAAAGATTGTCTCAATAAAGTGGTGGGTTACAAAATTAACCTGGAAACATCAGTAGCCTTTCTTTACACCAACAATAAACAAGTGGAGAAGGAATATAAGAAGACCTTCCCACTCACGATAGCCTCAAAAATAATAACATACCAGGGAACAAACCTAATCAAAGATACCAAAGATCTCTACAACAAAAAATTTAACTCCTGAAGAAGGAGACTGAAATGACATCAGGGGCTGGAGAGATGGCCTAGCGTTTGAGAGCACCGACTGCTCTTGCAGAGGACCTGGGTTTGATCCCCAACACCCAAATGTTGGTTGAGAACCTTCTGTGACTCCAATTCCAGGAAAGTTCTAGTTCCAGGAGAACCCAACGCCCTCTTATGACCTCTGCGGCATTGGACGGAATGGGTGCACAAACCTTCATGCAGACAGTACATTCATACACATAAAAAAATAAATTAATTAATTAAAAAAAACTAAAAAAAATGACATCAAAAGATGGAAAGATCTCCTATGCTCAAGGATTGGAAAAGGTAATATAGTAAAAATGCCCTTTTTCCCAAATTGATATACAGATTAAACATAATTCCAATAAAAATCCCTATGAGCTTCTTCAAAGACTTGGAAAAAAAACCCTTAAATTCATATGGAAAATCAAAAGACTCCAAATAGCTAAAACAATTCTGAGTGGAAAATGCAATACAGGGTGGATTGCTCTACCAGATGTCAAGCTGTATTTCAGGGCCATAGTCATAAAGACAGCCTGGTACTGGCATAAAATCACACCCACTGACTACTAGTACAAAATTAAAGATTCAAAGGGGCTCATACAATTTCAGCCACCTCATATTTGATAAAGGGGCAAAAAAATCCTTAATGGAGGAAGGATAGCATCTACAGAAAATGGTGCTTACAAAACTGGATCACCATTTGTAGAAGAACAAATTTAAACACCTACCTCTCTCCCTGTAGAAAAATCAACTCCAAATATCAAAGATCTCAACGTAAAACCTGAAACCATGAAGGTAATAGGAGAAAAGTTTGGTAACAACCTACAAGACATAGGTGTACAAAAAGACTTTGTAAATCAGACAGCAGCTGAACAGGAAACAAGGTCAACAGTTGACAAATGGGACCTCATCAACCTCAAAAGCTTCTCTACAGTGCAAGAAACAATCAAGGAAGTGAAGAGAAAATCCACAGATTGGGAGGAAATCTTCACTAGTGATTCATCTGACAGAGCATCAGTATAAAGAATGTATAGACTATTAAAAAAACAAAGAAGTAAGAAAACAAATGTCCTACTCAAAAGATGGAGTAAAAAGCTGAACAGAGACTTCACCAGTTGGGAAGTAAAGATAGTTGAGAAAAATCTTAAAAACTGTTCACCATCATTAATAATTATGGAAATGCAAATTAAAACCACTCTCAGATATCATCTCACTCTGACAGGACTGGCTAAGATCAAAAACACAAAAGACACCAAATGCTGAAGAGGTTGTGAGGAAAGGGGAACACTCATTCACTGCTGGTGGGAAAGTCAACCTGTACAACCATTTTGGAAAGCAGTGTGGAGACCCCTTAAAAGACTCAAAATGAGCCTTCCACCTGACCCAGCCATACCACTCCTGGGTATATACCCTCAAGACTCATCCTACCACAAAGATACATGCACATCCATATTTATTGCAGCTCTCTTCACAATATTGAAGAGCTGGAACCAACCCAAATGCCCCTCAATTGAGGAGTGGATGACAAAAAGTGATACATCTACACAATGGAGTACTAGTCATTGTTAAAGAACTTTGCAGGTAAATGGATAGAACTCCAAGCCATTATGCTAAGTGATGCAACACAGTCCCAGAAAAACTAGGCATATGGTCTCCCTCATTTGCGGATCTAACACCAAATCCCTAGATGAAAGGCAAGCTGAACAACAATGTTGAATTTCTGTTTATCTGAAAGCAACTATGCTGTTATAATATAAATCTCTTAACAGTCTCTAGAATTGATCCAGCACTTACTCTCAGAATCTGTAGTTATTGTATATGAGTGGAAAGTATATATATACATATTTTAGAGTAACATAAAGTTAAAGGAGGAAAATGTGAATCCCTAAACATAAAAAAAGACTGAGAGAAAGATGCAAGATTGTTATGGCAGAGTGCATGATCTGGTGTGGAGTGGGGGGAAGGTAAAGGTGAATATGTCTAAATTGAACTGAGAAATGATGTCTGAAATACACAAAACATCAATAAAAGCATAAAATAAATAAATAATAAAAAGTTAGATGAATAATATGAGGTTAACTCATTATATTCTCACTTGTTTTAAGGCTCCTCTCGGCAGGAGGAAATAACTGGTTCTGTAAATTTAACCAACAATCCATGTTTGTGGGGTTTATAGGCCTCAGCATGAACCATTCCACTTAAATGGACTTAATGCTGATATGCCTTCTAATTGCATATTTATACCTATAGATTACTGCAAATCTTAGTTCTCATTAGAGAAACTTCTTTGTGCAGTGGGCAGTGGTTAATATATAAGCTCACATCTGGTTAAAGTGCAGATTGTGGAGTGCTCAGCCACAAATGAGACCACTTTATAAAACTCAGAGACCACTGCTGTAGAAGGGACAGAGAAATTGGAAAGAGCCAATGTTGAGTTTCTTCTGAAAACAACAAGATTGTTACACTTATTAACTTACACCAGTTGGAAGGCCAACTTAAGAGCTGTAGAAGTTCAAGTTAATCAATATATGTTAGTTTCCTCCTGTGTTGTGAGGTCTCCACCTTCCAGGTCACCAGGCTTGCAGCCCTAGATATGATAGTTGTGCTGAGCCATGGCCTGACTTTTGGGGGCGGCAGGAGGGAATTGAGAGGGAGTAGAGCAATCCCCAGAGACTGCGGTAATCCTGGACAGATCAGAAGATCTGAGAGTTGTGTCAGGGAGAGAAACTCCTTTATTGCAGGGGTTTAAGTAATTATATAGTTTGTTGGTCTCTTTGACCAGTAGGTGGGAAGGACAGAGAAGTGTTATTAGGTTCAGCAATGGCTAAGTTTTATGGCGGGAAAACAAACATAACTCCCAACATAAGGTTATGACTTGTACCACTTGCCTCCAAAAGACAGAGCAGACATGCCTCAGGAGGCATAAGACTTGGGAATGCTACTCTTCAAGCTACATCCCCCTGGAGGTTGGGCTGCAGAAGCCTGATAGCTAATATGATGAGTGGGAGCACTTCTTATCTCTTGCTGGCCTCCTAGGATTTCAGAGTGAAATCTACTAGAAAGAAATCAGGGAAAGAAACCATCTCTCTTATAATCCATAATGGATTAATCAGGCCCCACACCTATTCCTGCATTGAACAGGTGAGCAGGGAAAGACTCATAAGTCGCTACACATAGCTATTGAGCTGTTCATACTTGATGGCGTTTTGGGGAGGCAGGGCCTATTTTCATTAAGGATGTGGGTTCTGTGAGATCAACTACTCTCTGAGAGATTACCCCAAACCTGGGAATATATGGTATGCATATATGTGACTTTGGTTACTTAAAAGAAAGATGACACAAATTTACCAAGTGGTGTTGTGTGAAGTTGGATAACCACAGAGTTAGAGGGAGAAGTGGGGGATGGATATGTTTATAATACTTTCTGTGACATTCTCAATGCATAAGAGCATTGTGTTAAAATATAAAAAATCTGAATGTCAGAACTGTAAAGCAAATTAAAATAAATAATTAAATACATATAATAATAAAAAAGAAATGATGGAGGGAAAATGATGGAAGGAAAGAAGGAAGGAAGGCATCCAAACCCTGGGCCACAGCCTAGGGATTTTGAGAACTCTCAGTCATGTTTTCTCCTGTCAATCTTTTTCTAGTCTATACTTGCTTTCCTTTGATAGCATTATTTAGTAACTTTTGCTAAGAACAGTAAAGTGAGACAAAAAAACAGTCTATTTTACAGTTTCTACTAGACTGACATGAAAACTATGCAATTTCAGGGATGAGGGATACCATTCGTCTTTTGTTTTTCTGGGACTATGTTACTTCACTTAATATATCTTCTAGCTCCATCAATTTCCCTGCAAAGTTCATGATGTTGTCTTTCTTTACTGCTGCATAGAACTCCGTTGTGTACATGTACCACATTTTGTCTATCCACTCTTCAGTTGAGGGGCATTTGGGTTGGTTCCAGCTTTTTGCTATTGTGAACAGAGCTGCAATAAATATAGCTGTGCATGTATTTCTGCAGTAAGATGAGTCTTGTGGGTATACAATCAGGAATGGTATGACGGGGTCAAATGGAAATCTCATTTTGAGTCTTCCAAGTGTTCTCCACACTGCTTTCCATAGTGGTTGCATGAGTTTACATTCCCACCAGCAATGGATGAGTGTTCCCCTTTCCCCACAACCTCTCCAGCACTTGATATCCTTTGTTTTCTTGACCCTGGTCAGTCTTATCAGAGTGAGATGATATCTTAAAGTTGTCTTAATTTGCATTTCCCTAATTATTAGTGATGCTGAACAGTTTTTAAGATGTTTCTCAGCCATCTCTAATTCCTCCTCTGTGAAGTCGCTATTCAGTTCTTTGCTCCATCTTTTGAGTCATTAATTTGTTTTCTTTCTTCTTTGTTTTTTGAGTAGCCTGTATACTCTGGAAATTAATGCTTTGTCAGATGTATCTGCAGTGAAGGTTTCCTCCCACTCTATGGGTTTTCTCTTCACTTCCTTTATAGTTTCTTTTGATGTATAGAAGCTTTTGAGGTTAATGAGGTCCCATTTGTCGATTTTCGGTCTTATTTCTTGTACAGGTGCTGTCTGATTTAGGAAGTCTTTTCCTATGCCTATGTCTTGCAGTCTGCTGCCAAGTTTTTCTTCTATCACCTCCAGAGTTTTGGGTTTCACGTTGAAGTCTTAGATCCATCTGGAATTGACTTTTGTACAGGGCGAGAGGTAGGGGTTTAATTCATTCTTCTACAGGTGGTGATCCAGTTTTGCCAATGGCACTTGCCGAAGATGCTATCTTTCCTCCATTGTGTTTTCTTGGCCCTCTTGTCAAATATGAGGTGGCTGAAATTGTATGTTCTCAGGTTTGGAACTTCAGTTTTATTCCATTGGTCAACTGTTCTGTTTTTGTGCCAGTACCAAGCTGTTTTCATGAATATAGCTCTGTAGTATAGTTTGATGTCTGGTATAGAGATCCCCCTTCTATTGCTCATTTTGCTCAGGGTTGCTTTGTGTATTCAGGGTCTTTTGTTTTTCCAAATGAAATTGAGTTTTTTTTTCCAAGCCTGTGAAGAAGCTCTTGGGGATTTTGATTGTGATTGCATTAAATCTGTACACAAGTTTGGGTAGGATGGACATTTTTACTATATTCATTTTCCCAATCCATGAGCATGGGAAAATGTCCATCTTCTGATGTCTTCCTTAATTTCCTTCTTCAGGGGTTTAAAATTTTTGTTGTAGAGATCCTTGGTGTCTTTGGTTAGGTTTGTTCCTAAATATTTTATTGTTTTTGAGGCTATTGTGAGTGGGAACCTCTTCTTGTAATCCTTCTTCAGCTGCTTGCTGTTGGTGTAAAGAAAGGCTACTGATTTTTCTAGATTTATTTTGTATCCTGACACTTTACTGAAGTACTTAATCGTTTCTAGGAGTTTTCTGGTGGAGTTCTTAGCATCTGTTAGGTAGACAATCATATCATCAGCAAAAAGGGATAGCTTGACTCCCTCTTTTCCAATTGGAGCTCATTTAATTTCCTTTTCTTGCCTTATTGCCCTAGCAAGTGTTTCAAGCACTATATTGAAAAGGAGTGGTGACAGGGGGCAGCCTTGCTGAGATCCTACCTTTACGGGGAGTGTTTCTGTCATTTCCCCATTTAGGATGTTATTGGCTGTGGGTTTCCTGTATATGGCTTTGATTACATTGAGGAATGACCCCTCCAGTCCAATTCCCTCTAGGACTTTAAACATGAAGGGATGCTGGATTTTTTCAAAGGCTTTCTCTGCGTCGATTGAGAAGATGGTGTGGTTTTTGTCTTTCAGTCCATTTATATGCTTGATGATATTTATTGATTTTCGTAAGTTGAACCATCTGTGCGTCTCTGGTATGAATCCAACTTGGTTATGACGGATGATCTTCTTGATGTGGGTCTGTATGCGATCTGCCAGTATCCTGTTTAGAATTTTGGCTTCTGTGTTCATTAGGGAGATTGGTCTATATTTCTCCTTTTTGGTTGCAGTTTTAAGATGTTTCTTAGCCATCTTTACTGGTTCATTTGTGAAGTCTCTGTTCAGCTCTCTACTCCACCTTTTGAGTGGGTCATTTGTTTTCTTCCTTCTTTTTAGAGCAATTTATACCTTCTGGATATGAATGCTTTATCAGAAGAACCACTGGTGAATATTAAATCCCATTTTGGGGGTTTTCTATTTACTTCTATGCTTTTTTTTTTCTTTCACTGTACAGAAGCTCTTGAGTTTATAAGGTCCCATTTGTCAATTGTTGACCTTATTTTTTACTTAGCTACTGTCTGATTTACAATGTATGTTTCTGTACCAATGTCTTGTCGTAAATACCAACATTTTCTTCTAACATTTTCAGAATTTTGGGTTTCTCATTGAGGCCTTTTAACCATTTGGAATTGATTTTTGTACATAGTGAGTGGTAGGGATTTAGTTTTATTCATCTACAAGTGTTGATCCAGTTATCCCAACACCATTGGCTGAGGATTCTATCTTTCCTCCATTGAGTCTTCTTGGCCCATTTGTTGAACATGAGGTGGCTGAAATTAGATGTGCTCAGATTTATACCCTTAGTTTTGTTCCATTGATCTATGGGTCTGATTTTTTGGCAATACCAGACTCTTTTATGTCTATATCCCTGTAATATGTTTTGAAGTCTAGTACGGTAATCCCCCATGTTTTGCCCTTTTCACTCAGGGTTGCTTTGGCTATCCAGACATATTTTCTATGTCTGGTCAGGTGGTAGGCTCATTTTGATCATTTTAGGAGTTCTCCACATTGTTTTCCATAATGGTTCTACAAGTTTACATTCCCACCAGCAGTGGGTGAATGTTCCCCTTTCCCCACACCATTTCCACCATTTGGTGTCTTTTGTGTTCTTGATCTTAGCCAGTCAGAAAGAGTGAGATGATATCTGAGAGTGGTTTTAATTTGTATTTCCTTAATTATTAGTGATATTGAACACTTTTTAAGATGTTTCTCTACCATCTTTCCTTCCTCATTGGTGAAATCTCTGTTCAGCTAATTACTCCATCTTTTGATTAGGTCATTTGCTTTTTTACTTCTTTGTTTTTTGAGTAGTCTATATATTCTTGACATTAATGCTGTCAGATGAATCACTGGTGAAGATTGCTCCCACTATATGGATCTTCTCTTCAATTCCTTGTTTCTTCCACCCTACAGAAGCTTTTTAGTTTGATGAGTTAAATTTTATTCTTCTAGAAATGGTGATCCAGTTTTGCCAGCACCATTTGCTAAAGATGTTGTCTTTCCTCCATTGAGTCTTTTTGGCCCCTTTGTCAAATATGAGGTGGATGAAATTGTCTGAGCTCAAGTTTGGATCTTCAGTTTTGTTCCATTTGTCTAAAGGTATATGTTTGTGCCAGGCTGTATTTATGACTACAGCCCTGTAATATAGTTGGAAGTCTGGTATAGTGGGCCCCCCTGCATTGCAATTTTTGCTCAAGGTCTCTTTGGCTATTCAGGGTCTTTTGTTTTTCCATGTGAATTTAAAGATTTTCTTTCCAAGTCTGTGAAGAAACTCATGGAGATTTTAATTGGGATTGCATTGAATCTGTTTGTTAATTTGGGTAGATTGTACGTTTTTACTATATCACTTTTCCCCATCCATGAGTATTGGAGGTCTTTCCCTTTCTTAGGTCTTTCAATCTTGCTCTTCAGGGGTTTAAATATTTTTTTATGTAGGCATCCTTGATGTCTTTGTTTAAATTTGTTCCTAGGTATTTTATTTATTTATTTATTTATTTATTTATTTATTTATTTATTTATTTATTTATTTATTTATTGGCTATTGTGAGAGGGAAGGTCTTGTAATCCTTCCCTAGTTGTTTGTTGTTGGTATAAATAAAGGCTATTGATTTTTCTAGGTTAATTTTGTATCCTGCCACTTTTCTGAAACACTTAATCATTTCTAGGAGTTTTCTGGTAGAATTGTTTGCATCCCTTAGGTAAACTATCATATCATCTGCAAAGAAGGATAGTTTGACTTTCTCTTTTCCAATTAGTACTCCTTTAATTTCCCTTTCTTGCCTTATTGCCCTAGCAAACATTTCAAGCACTATATTGAAGAAGAGTTGGGATACGGGACAGGTTTGCTGTGTTCCTGCTTTTAAGGGGGGATGCTTCTAACTTTTCTACATTTAGGATGATGTTGTCTGCAGATTTGTTGTTTATGGCTCTGATTAGGTTGAGGGATTTTCCCCCTAAGACTTCAAGCATGAAGGGATGCTGAATTTTGTCGAAGGATTTTTCTGTGTCAATTGAGATTATCATGTGGTTTTAGTTTTTCAGTCCCATTATGTGTTTCATGATATTTTTTGATATGCATATGTTGAACCATCCCTGAATCTCTGGTATGAATCCAACTTGGTCATGATAGATGATCTTTTTTGATGTAGGTCTGTATGTATTTTGCAAGTATTTTGTTGATAATTTTCCATCTATATTCATTAATGAGATGAGTCTATATACTTTTTGTTTGTTTGTTTTGTTTTGTTTTGGTTTGGTTATATCTTGGCCTGGTTTGGGCAGTAGAGTGATGCTGGTTTCATAGAAGGAATTTAGGAGGCTTCCCTCTGCTGGTATCCTTCTGCACAGATTTAATAGTAATCATTATATATCCTCTGTAAATGTTTTGTAGATATCTGCCATGAAACCATCTGGGCCTGAGCTTTATTTAGTTGTGAGTTTTACTATTATATTTTCAATTTCCTCATATATTATGAGTATGTTTAGGCTGTCAATCTCTTCTTGCTTAAGTTTTGGTGAATTCCAGGATTTCAAATATTCATCCATTTCTATTAACTTTTCAATGTTAGTAGACTATAGGTTTTTAAGTATTCTCATATGCTTGTCTGGATCTTTTCTTTGTCTGTTTTGATGTTTCCCTTTTTATCGTGAATACTATTAATTGGGAGTTACATTTTCTTTCTTTCGGTTAATTGTACTACAGATCTATATATCTTGTTTACACATTCAAAGAACAGGTTTTTGGATTCACTGGTTCTTTGTGTTGTTTTCTTTGTTTCTATTCCATTGATTTCTTCTCTGATTTTTGTGATTTTTTCCTATCTGTTGGGTTTAGGGTACATTTGTTGTTGTCTCTCAGGTGTTTTTAGCTGCAGTGTTAATTCATTAATTTGTCCTCTTCTGCTTTTTTAATGTAGGCACTGAGGGCTATAAACCTCCCTCTTATGACTGCTTTTAAACTATCCCATAGATTATTCTATCCTTGTATTAACTTTTTCGCTAAGTTCCAGTAATGATTTTTAAACTTTTTTTTTCTTGAAACATTCATTATTCAGTAGTGTGTTGTTTAATCTCCTTGTTTTATTTAGATAGTAGTGCTTGACATTGCACTTTATTGGACTGTGATCTGGTAGATTTCCTGAAATTATTTCCATGTTTTTGTATTTCTATATGCTTTTTCTTTGTTCCAGTACTTTTTGTTTTTTTGATTTTGGAGTGTGTTCCATGTGGTGTTGAGTAGAAAGAATATTCTCTGGTATTTGGGTGGAATATTTAGTAGATGTCTTTGAGGTGCATTTGGTTCATTGTATTGTTCAGTTCAGATGTCTGTCTGTTTATTCTTTGTCCAGTTGACCTATCTAATGTGCTTTGTTGGGTATTCAAATCCCCCACTATTAGTGTGTTGGGATTATTCTGTGCCTTGAGATCCTGAAGATTTGTGTTTAGAAAGTTTGGTGCACCAACATTTGGTGTGTATATATTCATGATTGTGAAATCTTCATGGTTAATTGTTTCTTTGATAATGATGTAGTGGTTCTCTTTGTCTCTTCTGATTGGTTTTACTTTTAAGTCTATTTTGTCTGATACCAGAATAGCAACTCCTGCTTGCTTTTTGGTACCACTTGCTTGGAATTTTTTTTTCATCCATTTACTTTAAGTTGGAGCCTATCCTTGAGGGTGAGATGAGTTTATTTTAGACAGCATATAGATGGGTTCTGTTTCATAATCCTTTCTCCCTGTCTAAGTCTTTTGATTGGGGGTTCAGCCCATTAATATTTAAGATTATTATTGAAGATGTGTGCTGCATCCTTTTACCTTATTTTCTTTTTACACCCTTGGTCTAGTTTTGTATTTCTGCAGTTATACTTTTATTCATTACTCTTTCTAGCTGCTTGGAGATAGTCCTTTCCTCTCACCTTTGAATTGCTTCAAGTATTTTCTGAAGATTTGGTTTCCTGGACGTGGATTTTTTTTCATTTTTCTTATGTCATAAAATATTTTTTCTTTCTCCTTCAACTAAAATTGACATTTTTTCTGGGTATAGTTATCTGGGTTGGGATCTATAGTTGTTTAGTACTGGACATAATTTGGTTCACCTTCTTCTATCTTTCATCATTTGCACTGAAAAGTCATCTGTAATTCTGATGGCTTTCCCTTTATATGTAACTTGTTTTTTTGTCTTGTGGCCTTCAGTAATTTGTTTTTGTTTTGGGTGTCTATATGCTGTGGAGTATGCCTTTTCATATCTTGCTACCAAAGTCTATCAGTCCTATAGCAGACTCCAACAATGAGTTCTCCCTGGAGATAACCCAGGACACAGATCTTAAAACAAAAATAATAGACATACTCAAAGAAGTCAAGGGAGAGAATGACAAACTCAGGAATGTAGTGGAAACACTGAAAAGATCCTAGGCTGAAAAGAAACAGGAAACCATCCAGTGAATCAAGGAAATAGAGGAGAGAATGACAAACTCTGAAGGGACCTGGAAATACTAAAGAAATCACAGGATGAAATGAAAAAGGAAATTGCACAGTCATGCAATCATGAGGAAACAATGGTAGAAAGCCTCAGTATCAGATTGGATGAGCAGAAAGTAGAGTACTTACATGGGAAGACAAGGTGGAAGAACTACACTGTCACAGAGAATGAAGAACTAAAAAAAAAAACACAAGACTGTAACAATCAGGAAATATGGGACACGATGAAATGATCAAACCTCCACATCATAGGGATAGAGGAAGGAAAAGAATCTCAGGACAAAGTTATTGATCAGAACTTCAACAGAATCATAGAAGAAAATTTCCCCATTCTGAAAAATGTCAAACCCATAAAATATAAGAAGCACATAGAACACTAGACAAGATAAGCCATTTCTTGAAATTTTAAAATTACATTGTTCTTTCAAATTTTAAAATATGTGTCTCACACAATTTCAGATTGGCATGTTTTTCTATTACAGAAGGCATTTTAGCCTGGCATGGTGGGGCATGCCTTTAATCCCAGCACTTGTGAGGCAGAGGCAGGCAGATCTCTGTGAGTTCAAGGCCAGCCTCATCTGTATAGCAAGCCCCAGGCCAGCTGGGACTAAAGTGAGACCTTGTCTCGAAAACACCATAATAATAATAATAATAATAATAATAATAATAATAATAATAATAAAGAATACATTTTATGTGGAAGAGTGTGGTCACAGGAGTGTATGGTTTCTAGAAGTATGTTTTGATATGTACTTCTATTATATAGCAGCCTAAGACAAGTAATTTTAAATATCATGGTTTCAGTTTCCTCATATATCGCATCAAAAAGTGTCAACTGTATGGTCTTATCCAATTCCAAGATTTAATGATGTAGAAATTAACAGGATATGCACAGCTGTAGGAATGTAATTTTGACTGGCTTGAGGCAAGAACTTGTAAGACCTGTTCTGAAAAACCTCCAAGAGTAATCTGATATCTCTGTGGGCATTCAGTTGTCTCTGTGAATTATCTGTAACTCTGGAAGGTCTGGGATATTACAATGTTTTCTTGCTTCCCCTATCTCTGAAAAGTTCTAGAACTGGATGACCCCTTCCCTTGACGTAATGAGCAAAATGTCACACCTCTAGTTCACCAGTTGCACAGACAGGATCTCTGCAGTCCCCCTGTAAGTACATCATGTGGAATGCAGTCAAACGTGACTCAAAGACTATATATAAACTACCAACACACAGCCTGGGCAACTGCAGAAATAAGGGAAGATGAAGCATGAAACTTTCTAAATCTATGTGTGTTTACATTTAGATTGGTCACATGATTCACTTAATTTGATTCACAATGTAATTTTGAAGATTATATTTCCTGCAATGTTCCCTGAACCATGGTTGAGTAAGGTTTATTATAAGAGTCCTATCCAGGGAAAAATCACTTTTGGGGCTCCCATTCAATGATACTTGGTGAGTTGTGGCTTTCTGTGTGTATTGCAATAATTTTTTTTCAAATAATGTACTCTAGCTACAAACTGTACGTTACCATTCACTATAATGGTAGAATTTAATGTTGTTTGCTACTACGTGAAAGTATATGGTTATTTTTCTATTGTGTTCATGGGTATGAATATTACATTAGTATCTAAATACTGTGCAGTTCTGTATATGAGACAGGAATATTGGAATTAACTAAGAATCTCAATGAAATGATTGGAATAAAAAAATCTCTGATGTCACATCCAGTATATTATCCTTCTTAGTCACTGTTTATCAAACTGGTTCTCTACAATTACACCAGATAAAAGCAGAATTCTTAGGAACTGCAATGCTAAAATAGGTGCGCCCACTTTAGGGAAGCCCACTGACTACGCAGATATTATCTAGACTTTAAAACGTATTTGTAGCCTCTCATTCCAAGAACTTTCTCAAAAAGCAGATAGACGTTGTCATTATCAATAGCACTTTGCATTCATTAATAATTTTATACATGCATGTTATGAATTGTGTTTATTTGCATTCCATCCTCCGTTTTTAATCTCATTCTCACTCCCTCTGAAACCATTGATAGTATATATATATATATATATATATATATATATATATATATATATAATTTCAATTAGATTGTTTGGAGGAGCATAGGTGAGAGGTGATTTACTGAAGCATAGACAATTACTCAGTGGCTACACCATTGAAGGAAACAATGCTCTCTACTTCCAGAGTCCAGTGTCCAGTTCCAGGAGGTTCTTGTCCTGAAGTGTGTGGTCACAAAGGGAGTGAAGAAATCAACCATATAATATACAAGATTCTCTTCCTGTTCCTGATCTGAGGGTTACAGAGAACATCTGTCTTTTTTGCTTCCATACAGAGGGCATTTCGGGTTTGTTGCTCTGCTAATTCTCTCTGCATCTGTTCTTATTTTCTTCTGTCCAGAAGGCCTACCAGGTTTGCCACACTGCTAATACTCTCTGCTTCTCTGCCCTTCAGATAACTATATTTATTTTATATACCCTAAGACTAATACAGGTTATGCAAGCCTAAACTAATAATGAAAAAAAATAGCTCAACTTCCCTGTAAATATTTTTCAGAAATATTTACACAATCATTCTTTTTCTTTAATACCTTTATTGTTGAATTGTGCATTTCATTCATTATCTTTCAGTCCAGTTTAGACACATTCCCGTCTCCCTGCCCTCACCACGCCCTTGTTCATGCCTTCTGCCATCCATGTCTTATATATTTCCATCAGTCTTTCCAAAGTTTTTCACTACAGAGGCTTGTTGTTTTGGGCAGAGTTTAATTGTACCAGACAGTTCTTTGACCCAATCTTTATGTTGTTGTTTTTCCCTGTCCTGAAGGTGATAGAAGAAAAATTGGCAGCAACCTAAAAGACATAGGCATAGGAAAATACTTTCTAAATCAGCATCTGCACAAGAAATAAAGTCAACAGTTGACAAATGGGACCTCATCAAACTCAAAAGCTTCTGTATAGCAAAAGAACAACTGAGGAAATGAAGAGAAAACCCACAGAGTGGGAAGAAATCACTTCTCCCGTGATACACCTGACAGAGCATTAAGAATCAGAACATATAAACTTCTCAAAACACAAAGAAGAAGAAAAAAATGACCGACTCAAAAGATGGAGTAAAGAGCTGAATAGAGACTTCACCAGTGAGGAAGTAAAGATGGCTGAGAAACATCTTAAAAAGCTTTCCATATTGCTAATAATTAAGGAAATCCTAATTAAAACTACTCTCAGATATCTCACTCCAATAAGACTGCCTAAGGTCAAGAAAACAAAATACAGAATCATTTTTAACATCAAAATGAGTAAAATATTAAAAAATGATACAAATATTTAGTTGAGACATTAAAAAAATAGTAAAACAGTAATGGTACAGCCATTTGTCTAAGGAATTTTGCAGCAAACTGAAGTTAGTATTAAATTTTAACTAGAAGGACTTCATTCTTTATGCTTTGTGTTTACATAGGTGCTAGATAGTGTAAAAAGTGAGATTTAAAGCTTTAACACTAAAGTGCTTTATTTTTCTTTTGTTCTTTGTTCCTTTTACCTGTAAGCCATTTCATGGCTGATGTGGTTTTGATTCATATCTTCTTTTATTCTGGTCACTATTTTCCTCAGTTTCTGTTTTCTTCAGTTTCTCTCTTGATACCTCCTGCTGAGGTGATTTTCTAAAGGCTACCAATCTTTGAGTCAGATCACTAGAAACCACAGAAACTGGACTTAGTTTCACTTTGCCCTACAATCCACTTTTTGTTTAAACCTGACCATGAAATCAAAAGTGCTTTCATTACTTGGGCAATCTGTGCATGATACAGTTTCTAGAGAATTCTTAATTGCTACTCTATCATTTTTTTAAGTTGTATACACAGTATTATTTCTCACAAAGGACTCATTTCTAGAAAACGCATAATTATGTGTCAGTTCTGTTACTGGAGGCAGAAGGAGATACCCTAATTGCTAGAAAGCCCAAAATTAAACAGATTAGAAAAACAGGGATTAATATGATAAAAGGAATTATTAAAAACCAGGTCACCTGGAAAGCACACTTCAACCAGAAGAGGCATGTCACTGGAATAGTGTACTTTTCATGAATGACTCTGCCACACTAACACAGTAACCATTAAAGACTAATAATAATCACTCTTTTAGGAATGGTAACTCATAAGTCCTTCCCTCAGTCATAATGAAATATTGACTTGTCCATGATTTTGTAGGTCTTATTTCTGGCATGTAACCATAGCCTGAGTTCATGAATATAATGACCATGTTTTTTTTTTTTTACATATTTTTTAATTATTTATTTATTTATTTTTATGTGTATGAATGTACTGTTTGCATGTAGATTTGTGCACCCGTGTCATGAAATGTCACAGAGGTCAGAAGAGGGCGCCAGATTCCCCTGGAACTGGAGTTCTCCTGTAATTGGAGTTACAGACGGTTCTTAGCCACCATGTGGGTGCTGGGGATCGAACCCGGGTCTTCTGCAAGAGCAGTTGGCACTCTTAACCACTAGGCTATCTCTCCAGCCCAAAATATAATGACCATGTCTTATCTAGAAAATATTGATTCACAGAACACCTGACTATATGGCTCTCACAATCTTTCTTCTTCCACTTTTACCATCTTCCCTGATCCTCAGTGAAACTGCTATATTCAAACATAAAAAAATTATGAATGTAAACAAAAAGTTATTGTTACATGAAAGATGAAATAAAATCAGCTATTATTTCTCATGGAAACATTTTCAGTTCAGGAAAGAGTTTGAGGGTTTATTTTGAAAGTAAACACACACACACACACACACACACACACACACACACACACATATATATATATATATGCCGACCACATAGATTAAGATGTCTTTTGTACATTAGTACTCCAGGAAGATCATCCATAGGAGACTTTTGTTACAAGAAATCTTGAATTGTTTTCAATGTATAAGCATTTACAAAATTCAGAATACTGTAGTATTGTAATTGTCATTATCTTTGTCTTCAATGTAAGATTTAAAAGAAAAAATCTATTAAAAGTTCGGAAAACTGCTCAATTTTAAGAGCAATATTCAATATATTATTAATGATGGTATCAAAATATTATGAGATAAACAAAACTAAAACATGTGTGTGTGATGAAAGATATTTTCAGTTTATAACTATAAGAACATTTTAAAATTTTATTTAGGTATTCTAGTGAAACAGCACAAAAATGCTAAAATATCTAAAGTAAAAATGAACAATTGTTGGAAGGGATAGAGATAAGGAGATATTTACACACTCAGTATTAATGGCAATTTGTACAGGTATTATACAAACAAGAAACACATTACTTGAAACAGTATATGTCGAGTGATCACTTGGTTTTGTATGGCTACCACTGAGGACATGTCTAAAAGATGTGGGATCTGTGCCTTGGAAAGACTGATGCTCTCTTGGTTTCACTGAAGCATGAATTTTAAGAATCAAGAAAAGGAATCTGTCTAGTTCTTTATCAAGCAATAAATAACATAATGAATGTGATACAAACTTTATATCATTATTTTTATTAAATAATTAAATCTCATTTAAAGATGCATGAAAACCTAGAGGACATTTTATTTAAAAATATTAAGCCAGGCCGGGCGTGGTGGCGCACCCCTTTAATCCTAGCACTTGGGAGGCAGAGGCAGGCGGATCTTTGTGAGTTCAAGGCCAGCCTGGTCTACAGAGTGAGTTCCAGGACATGGGCCAGAGCTACAGGGAGAACCCTTGTCGTAAAAAGACAAATACATAATATATATATATATATATATATATATATATATAATTATATTAATCCAGGTTTTGATTGAGGCGATTGATAAAACACCATGGCCCAGGCAACTTAATTAAAGGTGGAATCTAAAGGTCGTTGAATCAAGGA
The DNA here is from genome assembly GCA_009823505.1 of Rhizomys pruinosus. Lineage (NCBI taxonomy): Eukaryota > Metazoa > Chordata > Mammalia > Rodentia > Spalacidae > Rhizomys > Rhizomys pruinosus. Next base: position 336,574 of record VZQC01006583.1, read on the forward strand.
AGAGAGTGGTGAACCAAATACTGTGGAATGTAGATAGTTAAAGAATACAAAGTTCCACTGGGTATGGTGGTGCAAGCCTTTAATCTTAGCACTTGTGGGCAGAGGCAGGGGATCTTTGTGAGTTCAAGGTCAGCCTCATCTACATAGTGATTTCCAGGACAGACAGAGCAACAGGGAGACCCTGTCTCAAAAATACTGAAAAAAAAAAAATACAAAATTTCAGTCAGATAGAGTTAATGAATATATGATCAGCTAAAAACATAGTTGATTGTGATTGTCCTAATCAAACAAACAAAACAAAAAACGCTGAGAGTGATATAGTTCAAAGAACTTTCGTATAATAAATATATGCAGTTTGATGCAAAAATGTTTTAGAAAGGCAAACCCAAATAATCAATGTGAATAAAATGTGTTTGAATTTAGATTTTATAGATGAGACAAAATGACATGAAATTTCTGAGAATGAATACTCACATCTGAAACATAATTTTTAAGAAAAAGTATTTGAAAGAACATTTTAGTTCAAAAATACAAAAATGAATATTCCTCTATTGTTTCACAAAGAAATTGCATCAGCATGAAATTATCTTTTTCATATCACATTTCACATCAGAAGATTTCAGCATTAAATATCAGTCATTCATTCAAGAGAAAAATGTTTCCACTCTACATTAGCAAAGCAGAAGCTAAGTTTGCAAAGTTGAATTACTTTCATGAATCAGTAGTGATGAACTTCTGATTTACATTGGAAAATTGTCTCTGTGTTCTTCTTTTTCTTATTTTCCGTTTCCTTATTTTCATATTGCCCAGAGAGTAACATACTGATATTCAAAGTAGAAAGGTCATTTCATCCTTAATATGATATTAAATAGTGGCTTAATGAAGCTTCCTCTTATACTTGATGGACAGTAATATCTATGTTATCTGTTCAGTCTGGTTCATTTCTTAGCATTGCAGAGTCATATCTGAATTTGGTCTTATACTAGCAGTAAGAGTTTGCTGGCTATTGTATTCTATCTTTTAAATTATTTAGTGGCATAATAGCACAACTTCTCTCTACAAGGCCAAATGTTCTTGTGTAATAACAAATGACATACCATAATCATAACAAGATTATCATAACAAAGAGTCATTGGAGAAATTAAAATTATCTTCTTTAATTATGAGATTATAACTCCATTAACTTCTCTGCATGAAAAGTGGGATTAAGGGACCACAAAAAGAGAATCCACAGATGGCAATTAAAAATATAGAGCAAATTAAAGAGTGGGTGGGGAAAAATTTCCTTCATGTGTACAGATATTTCCGTTAATTTTCTTAGTAGCACATGTTTATTACAGATGACCATTTCCAAACTAAAACTGCAGGAAGCTCAATCATTTATTTTATTATCTTGTTTTTATTTTTTCCCTAAATAAGCAGCACTAAATGTACCGGACTTTAAAATAGACACTTATTTAAATATGCCCAGAGCTGTGAATTAATTATAGCCTAAATAAGTCATTAGAACAATATTGTCAGTGATCCATTATTTATGGATGCATGTTGAAAAGTTTGTAACAGTAAAAGTACTGAAGTGACAGTTCCAAAGACATTAACTTGAAAATGAGAAGGTTTTGAAGAGCAAAAATTATTCAATGTACAACTTCTTACTAAGATAGTCTTCAATAATGTATAGAACAACTACATTTTTACTTCTAATATACACATGCAATATTCATAGGCCTGCTCTAAGCTTTTTTCAAATTAAGTTTGCATGTATAAATGAAAATACAGACACCCAGTGACAGTAGAATTTATATGATAACAAAATTATATCCAGATATTGTTATCGTATCCTCAATAAATACACTAAGAACAAACCATTCTTCAAAGTTTTTAAAGACTATGCAAGCTTTAAAAATAAATAATTATCATTTTCTTTCCATTATATGAATATTTTGTATTTTAGATACATGAAAATAATTGAGTTTTGGGAAATATGTAAATCTGAAGATTAAAACAAGCGATCACATTATATTCAGTGAAGCATGTTATTAAATTTCAATACAACAGCAATCCTCCTTTTGTATATTTTTAAAAAGAATAACGTTATGCTATTGTGCAGATCTTACAGAATTATCTTCTGACAAGGAACTGTGTGGAAATAAGGATTGAAATAATTCAGAATCAGCAGTACCTACTGCTACAGATACTGAAAGATAGAAAGTTTACGACATAGGTGAATTCTCAACACTTTTATTATGTATTCCAATTCCTATCTTAGATGGTCAAGCCAAAACTCTGGGAGATACATTATGCATTCTTTGTATATTAAAATATAAAATCCAATCACAGTTCTGAAGGGTCATGTTTAACTCAAGAAACCATGAAGAAAATTATACTAGTATTATTTGTCAATGCACATGATAATTTCATTTATTTACTTCTGATTTCCATGTGCTTTCTACAAATATTAGGGAATATTTATTTTAAAATCTAGAAATCAATATCTCATTATTATTTCATATTTTCAAATGTGTGACTTCATTAGTTAAGGCAAATTTGTAGAAAATTCAGAGACTTGTTTAACTATTAGCTTCACTTTGAATTTTTAGAAGTATCGAAAAAAAATCAGTTAACTTGATTTAAAAGTTTTGGGCTGGGTGGGGCTCTTGCAGAAGACCAGGGTTCGATCCCTAGCACCCACATGGCTGCTAAGAACCGTCTGTAACTCCAATTCCGGGAGAACTCCAGTTCCAGGGGAATCTGAGACCCTCTTCTGAACTCCGTGGCATTGCATGACACAGGTGCACAAACCTACATACAGAGAGTACATTCATACACATACAAAAATAAATAAAATAAAATAAAAAGAAGTTTAAAAAGAGTTTTGGACCAGGCGTTGTGGCACACACCTTTAATCCTAGCACTAGGGAGGCAGAAGCAGGCAGATCTTTGTGAGTTCAAGGCCAGCCTGGTCTACAGAAAAAGTTCAAGGCCAGCCTGGTCTACAGAGAAAGTTCCAGGCCAGCTGGTACTACAGGGACACCCTGTCTGGAAAAGACAAAAAAAAAAAAAAAAAAAAAAAAAAAAAAAAAAAAAAAAAAAAAAAAAAAAAAAAAAAAGATTTGGGAACTTGGCCCTAGATAATTCAGGGAAATCTATACTTCTTTGTTGTCTGTAGGCATATTTCAAGTATTTCTTATAATGTGAGAGTACATGAATTACACTCAACCCCATAAATACCTAAAGAAAAATTATTGGCTTTGATTCAATGGCCATTGCTATTTACAGTTTGATTCAAAAAAAAATTGATATCTTTAGATATGTGCCTAATAGGTACTCAGATCCAAAATAAATAACTCGATTGTCCTTCATAGATGATAATATTTTGTGTGGTTGCATTCTTATAATCAAGCATGTGATAGTGGATACTTGTGGTGACACAGTTGTCAAACACACAGAAATTTGCAGACAAATTTTAGTACTTTTTAAAAAAATGATTCTGATGATGAGAAAAAAAACAAATAAACAAACAAACAAAAACAAAGAAACCAAAACAATGTAATCACCTTGAAGCAAAAAGAGTGCTTTAATGTGCCAGAGAGAGGCAAGAGCAAGACCCTGTGATTTTGAGATTTGCCTTTCTCCCTATTTACAAATTCTAATATTGTCTATTTATTATTTACAAAAATTTTACTCATAACATCCAAAGAGATTTATTACCACATTATACTTATAAATATTTCTAATGTATATGTCTAATAAATATATCTTTCAAAAATTGCCATCTATTACAAGGTACATAGCCAAACAATATATTTGACATAAGCAAAGTATAAATCTAATTATTTAAAAGGAAAGATAACATTTGAATCAAGTATGTCTCATAGATTATTTGCCTTTAAATAACTCTAATCAATAAGGATATTTTACTTATAATATATGAGAATATATAAAATTGATAAATTAATAGTGGTTAAATTTTTTAAACCATTGTACCATGGTTGCTGCTTTATTTTACCAAGTACATCTTCAAGGGCAAAGATAATTGAAATGATCACCTTTGTGTCTGTCATTATATAACTGTTAGAGACACAATTACTCCAAGTGAAATAATTAATCCAATTGGCAAATTTTAAGTGATAATTTAAGAAATAGAGCTATAAATCTTTCAAGATATGTCTAGAGGAAAGAACAGAAAATGGAACTTTAATATGTTCCATTTGAGAGGAATTCAAATAAAATTAAATTCCTTCTATTTACGAAGACACTTAGCTGCTTTATTTAATGTTTAATTATAGGGGAGGTTTTCCCCTGGTAGTCTCCCTGATAATGATTCACCTATTAATCTATGTCTACACTTAAGTTTCTTAAAGAAGAAACCATGCAATTTATTTTCTCTCAATTCATGTAGTTAATTTTAGAAGATATAGTTTAAAAAAGGCACAAGTTCTTACTGTTAAAGCCAAGATTTGACCCCCAAATATGAAAAGTCACTTTCAAGAGCGTCTAAACTTGCTAATTTTCTCATAAATTTACAAAAAATTTCCTTAGCAACAGTGCCATGGGCAGGCATGATTTGGACACTGAGTTGTCCAGTCTTGCTCTTTTTCTTTTGACAACATGTGTGCTGATTACATGTTTCTTTAAATTCTACAAGAATTTATTGTATGATAAATGTGCAAAGGATGAAACATCTCCTAGCTTCCCCAGGTCATTACACAATGCATTATCTGTGACTGTTTTTACAACACTAGAAACACAGATGTATAACAAAGACCAGAGCAAATGGTTTGAACAAAAAAATGGCTAAGATGGAATATCTTTGTAGATGTAGCCACTTTCAAAATAAAAGATGAACAAGAAATATGTAGTATTAGGGTAAAGTGTGTAAGAAATAACCTACATACAAGAAATGTAATATTGTTACTAAAAATTTCATGAAACTATATGATCTCCTTGATCATGATAAAAATATAGCATTTGTTAATGGAAGGATTATAGTGATATTAATAATTTATAGTAATATATATATATATATATAAATGGGCTGGAGAGATGGCCTAGCGGGTAAGAGCGCCGACCGCTCTTGCAGAGGACCCGGGTTCGATCCCCAGCACCCACATGGCGGCCGAGAACCGTCTGAAACTCCAATTCCAGGAGAACTCCAGCTCCAGGGGAATCCGACACCCACTTCTGACCTCCGCGGCATTGCACGACACGGGTGCACAGACTTGCATGCAGACAGTACATTTGTACACATACAGAAATAAATAAAAATTAATAAAAAAAAA